>CAHIKZ030004187.1:1607500-1625000 GCA_903632075.3 Acanthosepion pharaonis | reverse complement strand
TTTCTTTTAAATATCATTCAATAAATATGGCAGACAAGGAAAATTTAATTAATTTTTTATTTATTTTTTCCTGTGTTCTTACATTTTGCTGGGAGTAAAGAAGTGCAAAATGTTCCATAATTTTCATTGCCTTAAGTGCTTTTGGTCATTTCTTTATATAGGATTAATACAAATATAAAATTTGTCCTTAGCTAATGATGTCATATTCAACACCTCTACTCTAGAGTTTCATAGATGAAGCTTTGTGTAATTGTTCGCTCCTCATCAGGAGATATCAGCAAATATCTGACAATTATTTCATTTTTTTTATTTTATATTAAATTAAAAAAATAATTTATGTGCTTTTTTATTGATTTTACCTGGATTTTCTTTTGTGTGTGTGCGTGCGTGCTTGCATGGCCATATGTACATAATAACCTCTCATTATTCCTTTCCTTTTTTTTTTTATCTTTCAAATCTGAGTGTCAAAAAAGATAATGTAGCAAAGTTATTTTCAGTATGAGATGTGACTTAAAATTATGTTAATATTCCAGAATATACTGGGGTTTCTAAAGTTTTTTTTCAAAATATAAGTGTATTCCGTTTTTGTTTATTTTTTTCTTGTTTAAATAATTATTTTTTTTAATTTTTTATTCTTTTTAATTAATTCTTAAATGACAAAGGTAATATTTGTGTTTTTTATATATATAATATAATAAAAAGGCTTAAACATTAATATTCCAGGGTTATAATTTATTACATTGGAATTGTAATTACGATCCAATTCATCAGGCCTACAAATTCAAAAAGAAATAAATTATAACCATGGAATATTAGTGTTTAAGCCTTTTTATCATATCCTTACTCTGTCCTGGACATTGAGTTCTACCTGGATTCTATCCTCTTGGAAATTTTATATATATGTATGTGTCTGTCTGTCTGTCTGTATGTATGTATGTATATATATTTATATATTTTATATATATATATATATATATATATATATATGCGTGTGTATTAACCACTAATATTATCTATCTGTATATATATATATATACATACATATATATATATATATATATATATATATATATATATATATTTATTAAAGACATTTTTATGTTTAACGTTGTTATTTATAGATACAAGTTTTTAAGCAAATGCTCTGTTTATGATAAACAGTATTAAATAACATTTACCGGCCTGAATGTCCCAGAAATTTTCATAGAAAATATTCGTTCTTTGACAGGATTGTCGGACCTTGTCCATTCTTAACATATATATATATATATATAAAGTGGAGACTGAGGTCAACACTAGTTGGTAACATTCTGTTTCATGCTCCAACACAATCTTCTGCCCATTACATATTTCCCCTTCATGTCAACAGAAAACATTAACTTCAGAAGTATCATGATTATGAATATAAAAGAAAGTTCTCTGAGAACTTTTAAGGATGTAAAAGACACTTGCAGGTTGATGTTGACTTCAGTGTTCACTTATATTTCCATACACTCTATCTCTGATATTGAGCACTTTTACCCTTAAATATAGCACACCTTAGAACCATATTTTTATCACACACACACACACACACACACAAACACACACATATATATATATATATATATATATATATATACACACACACACATTTCATCAGACCTACAAATTTGGATTGTGATTACGATTCCAATGTAATAAATTATAACCATGGAATATTAGTGTTTGAGCCTTTTGTATTATATTCTTACTCTGTCCTGGACATTGAGTTCTACCTGGGAAAGTCAATTTTTCATGAGAAGATACTTCCAGAAGAATACTACAGAAGCATGGATGAGACAATTTCCTTGTCCACTTTCGGTTGGCAGTGGCGTAAATTGTAATCATTTTTTTTTTGAGCTTGAGACAGATTGGTCTCATTTCTCTGTAAATTGTGTTAAGCGTTGCATTACCTTTTTACATACAAAAGATCAATAAGCTTACTTACATACAGATGTACACTACCCAGCATGGATATACAGGCAAAACACACAAATATTAAAATATTCATGCGTTTATGTATATAATTTTACATCTATGATTTATAGTGTTTTATGCCTTTTGATATGATTTTGTTCATTTGTATGGGACCAAGGTTATGGAAGTCAATCTACTTACAAAGGCATCATTCAGATTTTCATCCATAATCCCTAGAATTCAACTGGTCAACAAGTTGAAAGACCAACTTAATCCGAACAAAGTTCTCTCACTTTGTTTTTTTCTCTTTGACTATTCCAAATATTCTTTTCCTTTTCATCTTTTTATGCTTTCGGATCAAATTGGGATCTGGTAAATCTTTTGGCTCAAAGTGGGATCTAGTAACTCTTGTAGGATTCAGGAAAATTCCTTTTCTACCCATCAAATCAAACCTGATGCCTCCTTGCGCTGACAGAAACATTTAAGCCCGTGAACATGTCCTTTGCAAAATTCGCCTTCTCTTTTTCCTTAACCTGGACCCAGACTGTAGCCGCATCTCATGCCTGACTGTTTTTCCCATGTGGCTTGGATAGCACTGATGACAGTTTTTCCTTCTCACCCATCTCTCTCTCCTCTCTCTCTTTATCTCTGGCTGCCCTATTCACTACCAACCGATCAATGGAGAGGAATTTTTACGAGTTCTTAGCAATGTAGACTGTACAGCTACTGCTACCATTACTGCTGCTGCTGCTGCTAGCACCACTATCGGTGCTGCTACTACGACTACTACTACTGCTGTTCTCTTTGCAGCTGCTGCCATAGCCTGCATTGATTACTCTACCCAAGTGAAAAGTGCACGCACATCTTCGGTCAGGTTGGGTACATGTGTTTTTTTTTTTTTTTTCTTCTTGGGGTGGATGCTCCCCAAAAAATAAAATTGAAAGATAGAGGAAGAGTGATTTACCTTTGGAAAAGCCAAAACGACTCCGGCAGAGAGGGAAAAAGTTAAAAAGAAAGAGAGTGAAAAAAAAGAAAAGAAGAAAAGAAAGAAATAAACAAAACAAAAAAAAAGAAAGAAAGAGAAAAAGAAAGCAAAGCATAACTTAATAGGATTGCATAATTAATTTTTTTTGTTTTGTTTTTGTTTCTTTTATCTTTGTCTTCTCTTGGATACATATATATATATATATATATATATATATATTTACCTATTTGTATACGCACACACCTCTTTGCGACTGTTCTATGCAGCAAGCCGCAAGATGCCTCTTCGAACCATTTATGTTGTCTGTACCAGGAAGTGACTCAATCAATGCCCGTAGAAGGCATTCTTGGATTTGGTAAGTTCTAATAATCGATCTCAATTGCAGAGGCATCATGTTATATACTACTCTCTCTACTGAGCCTGCCAAAATTCAAACCCAACTAACTCATTCTTCGGAGTGTTCCTGTGATTTTTGAGTTTTCATTTCTTCTTTTCATCTTTTTTAACTTATTTTTTCATTCAAACCTACTTTCTTTCTTTTTTCATTGATTCATTGTTCTCTTAATCTCTTAATCTCTCTCTTTACTTCTTTCCTTTCTATTCTTTCTTCATTCATTTCCTTCCTTTCTTCATTTTCATTTTTTATTAACTTCTGATCTTCTCAAAGTCTTCCTTTTCTTACTTTGAAACCCCTTTTTAATTCTTTTCCTCATTTTTTTGTTTTCCGAAATTTCTTCATTCACCTTTAGTTATATTTTCTCACTCTCTTGCTGATCAATGTTGTTGAGCTTCCTTTATTTTTCTTCTATTCATACATTTTTCTTCTCCTTCCTTCCGAAATTGTTCCTATTCCCTTCTTCTATTCATTCCATATCTTGAAACGTCTTCTCCTTTTTTTCTTCTCTCTCTCGACACACCTTCCTTTCAATCACTTTACACTCTCCCTATTTTTTTATCTCTCTGACTCTTTAATCTAGTCTTTCCCTTTCCTTAATTCCTCATCATTTAAACCCCCCATCCTAATTTGCATCTTTCCTTATTACCATCCGTCTCCTGTCTTATTTTCTTTTCTTGCCAATACTATCATTGTTCTTGATTTCCAAATTCAGTTCCCATTCTTTCGCACATGCTCCTGCTTTTCCCATAACTTGTGTATACTGCATAACAGGCATGATACAATTCATTGAGATAATAAATCATAAAATTCTTTAGAGTTTATATGCAGTAGTGTTGATGACGGTCTGAGGTGAAAAGATGTCAATGTCCCAGTGTTGAAATTTAGAGGATTATCATATCCCTTTCAGATTTTAATAAACTGAAGGCAAACATCACTTTCTATAAATATACACGCTTGATATCCACAGACATTAGGTGTGTGTAAAAGTTTCAGAATTTTTTCAAATTAAAATTCAATTTCCTAAACTGCTAATTGCTGGGAACTTTTCCATATACCTAAGGCACATATATATCACTGTAATATATATATATATATATATATATATATATATATATATATATATATATATATATATGTGTGTGTGTGCATATATATGTGTAAAAGATTATTTTGTTTGTATTTATAAAAAGATGTCATTGCAATATTTATACTGTAATATATATATATGTGCATATATATATATATATATATATATATATATATATATGTGTGTGTGTGTGGGTGGGTGGTGTGTCTGTGCATGCTTATGTGTAAAAAGATTATTTTTGTTTGTATTTTATAAATATGTTATATTCAATTATAAAAACAGTATTCAGTAGATCTGTTTGGGGAACACAAGATAAATAGTCAATTACTCAAAATAATATAGTTTGACAAAAAGGCCATGATAGCACAGCTTTTGAATGAATGATCTGTATATTATATCTAATACCAATTACATATATTTTCACATGGAAATACATATATATATATAGAGAGAGATAAAAGAGAAATACACTCACACAAAAACATATATATAAACACACACACACATAAATTTTATATATATATATATATATATATATATATATTTTGAACAATAAAAAAAAAATAAAATTTTCAGACACACTGATTGTATATTAATATTCTTTCGTTTTTATTATTATTTCATTTAGATTCCTTGACTAGTTTTTTACTATTATTTATTTATTTATATATATATATATATATATATATATATATATATATATATATATATATATATAATAATGGTAATGAAAGGCTTGTGTCCATGTGGATAATTCCAAAAAGGATGTAATCCCCAGATTTCAATGTAACACTAGAGCAAATAATAATTAAATAATTAAAACAGAGACAACTTAAGGTTCCATGACTATAATTTATTTCCCTGAAAATATATTTTTCCTGGTTCATGAGGTCACATCATGGAACCTTAAGGTTGTCTCTTTTCTTAATTATTTAATTTATATATATATATATATATATATATATATATATATTTCAAGTGTATATATATTTAAGTATGTATTTTCTGCAATGGAACAGTCACTTTATTTATAGCAGGTGTTAACAGGTACACATATCTAACAAAAAGCGGATATGAGATATAAACAAATATTTATACACTTTTGCTAATTCATGTATACCAAGCACAAATATGTATATCCATCATATATATATATGTGTGTGTGTGTGTGTGTGTATCAGTATATAGTAGGTAAGTATAAGTATTTTTGTAGTTTTTTCCACAATAGATTAACACACAGGATTCCAAATGCAAATGGGCTGGATTCATCTATGTCTCAGGTAAGGACATATTCCACAAACAGGAAACAGCAAGTCTTGGGTTTTTCCCAAATTGAGGAGTGCGAGCTTCAGTTTTATTATATATCTGGGAAAGATATATTCCCAAAGGGAAACAGCACTGAAAACTTGTAAGCTGCTGGGGAAGCAGATTTTGCCTCTGCTAGAGGCAAGGAGGGAGTGAACTAAAGAAAGCAACCTTACCATTTAGTTGCTGTAAACAAACTGAAATTGACTGGTGCTTTCATCACTGTATGGAGTGACATAATTAAGCATCTGTCATGTGACACATGTGACTTATCTCCACCAAAGACACATAAGCACTTTTTGCATCCTTACAATTCTATGGATAAAACATCTTTAAAAATATGACATAGTGAAATGGTTATTGGTGCAGTGAGTGGAATCATTGAGTTCAAATTCTGGGTTAGCCTGTTGCATTAAATTTTGCACTATGTTCTTGGGAAAGACAAAAATATGATCTTTTGTTCTTTGTCCAGCTAAACTGAGTTTTGGTGTACACCAATTGGTTGATGCTTTAAACTGAGGTTGCAAAATGGTTTTCATGCTTTTGTAGGACATTGTTACTTGTTTTTTTCCAACTGTCTACCAACCTTAAATCATGATGAAATGAATATGGCTCCTGAAGGAAGCGAATGAAATTTGATGGAAATGGCCACTAATGTAATAAAAGTCAAGAGAACATTTGAGAACACTTGAAGTGCTTTTGAAATTGGAATGAAAGGCATGTGAATCAATTGTGGAAATGGATCAAGAAACATTGAATAAAGAGGATAGTATAACAATGCTGTATTTAAAACAAGCTGGCTACTTTGAAAAATATGTGAGACCAGAAGATACTTCAGTAAATAATTATTTAACTGAATGAAATTCTCTCTTTGTCGACATATTTATTACAACGTTTCAGCTGTTGTACATTCCAGCCTTCTTCAGGTGGTTGGAATGTTGAACTGAACCCTTTATTTTGCTCACTGGGATAGACTGTTCAATGTCAGTTATCAGTTAATTTTCCCTCTGAAAGTTCTCCAATGCCTTAACCAGGTATTGAACTCACACTCTTTGGGTTCTGTCACTGGATCTAACCAAAGCCTTTATCCACTCTGCCATGTGTCCTTGAGGACATCTGTGTATGAATTTCTGGGTATTATAAACCTAATGTCTTCAGCAACCATTTTTACCAGTGCTCATATTGTAATTATTGCTGTTATCATTGCATGTTTTTACCAGAGCTCATATTGCAACTTTGTTGTTATTATCGCTTTTCTCTGGCACTCCTTATTACTGGTTCCCATATTGTATTTATTTCTATGCTTGGTCGGCTCAGGAGATTCTTGTGGCCTAGCATATTCATTAAGTTTCTAGTAGTCCGAATAATGTAAATAATGTACATAATACCTCATCTCAGAAATATAGACAGATATTGAAATTTTCTCATTGAGAAGTTAAAGAAATACAAGATTAAGTTGCCTAAACTCGTTTTGACATAACTGAACATTCAAAAGTGCAAATGAGATGCTTATGGAGGATACCAGTGACAATTTAATAGTGAATGCTAAGTCAAAACAGTTGCACAAGATGATGAGAATTGTTGGAGATGTTTCTGATAGTTTCAATACAATGTCTACACAGATTAATACAGCCACATCATATTACATATTATTATGAAAATGCATCGGCCAATGATTTTTATTATTAGAATATATTGCCAATGATTTTTATTATGAAAATGTCTTACCAATTTTTTTTATCATGAAAATGCATCACCAATGATTTTTATAATGAAAATTCATTGTAAGAGTTTTTTTACTATTGCAATGTATTAGTGTGTTGGGGATTGAAGAACTTAGAAAAACAAAAACAATAATCAAAGCAAAAGAAACTAGGTTAAGTTGGAAACCATGAAACAGCAACTGATTTTTATATCCAGGCTCCATACATCTATAATAACTAATGGTATCACCTTATGGTGATAGTTATTCATCAGATGATTGCTGATATATATTTCAACTGCTATGAAAATGCATTACTCATGATTTTTACTATGAAAATGTATTACAAATGATTTTTATTATGAAAATGCATTGGCCAATGATTTTTATTATGAAAATGTATTACCCAATGATTTTTATTAGTAGTTTAATGTATATATGTCTGGGGAGGAAGAACTTAGAAACAGAAAAAGACTGGGTTGAATTGGTAACAATAAAACAACTGATTTTTTATTCTTAGGCTCCATACATTAATAATGGTATCATCCTCGCGGGTGGTGATGGTGGTAATAGAGATGAAAAACAAATGCCACATCAAGAAATGAGAACATAAACTCTGTTTACAATATTATATTTAGAAGTTTTAATCAAGGCCTTAAGGTAATATTGGAACTGCACAAGGACAGTCTGTCTCCCACCAAGGGTGAGCCAGAACTGACTTGCCCAATCCCAAACATGACTGTTAATATAGAGCAGCAACCAGAATTAATCAATCTCCACTTTGTTATCACTTGACCTCAACTGGTTTCCTTTATCTACTCATTTTCTTCTTTGTCTTCGGTTAAGTGGGTGCCAATTCAAAAATCCCATTCATTGGCCATAAAACAGTGTAGTGACCTTAATGATAGTAGCTGTAGCAGCTTAAATAAACTTTGTATCAGCTGCAGTTCTTGAATATAAAAACACCTGAACCCTAAAGTAAGTCTGTCTTTCTGGGTTTCCTTCTTTTGAACTACTGACATGAACTTTCCACACTGAAGCTACAAAGGCTTTGAATGCTTCACATAGAACACAGCAACAAAGTAAGTTCCCACTATAACATATTAATGAAATTTTGGGGGGTATACAATTTATGTCTAACATAAGAAACTCTTGTTTTAAATTTTACTTTTGTTAATTTTGTTTTAATAAATGTTATCTTGGCTTTGCAAATCACCTGGTTTGTTATTTTGTGCAAGTAATCTTTACACCACCATTATTCAATGTGCTATAAAATGTTCCCATAAGAAACTTTATACATTTAGTTATTGAAGGAGCTAATCACTAAAACAGAACCACTTGAAATTGAGATAAGATCCCACCTTCCTCTTTTCAGAAAAAAGAAAAAAAATGAAATACATTGGTTAAAGTGAAACTGAATGGTTTATACCATTACCTATGCAAATTGATGTTGGTAGTGAAGTCACTTTAATTCCAAAAATTTTGAAGAACAAATTAGTAAGCCAAAATTAAGTAACAGTAATCCCAAATTACAACAGTTTGACGGTTCAAGCATAAAACATTGTGGATATTTTGAAGGAATATTTGAAACAGACAATGAAACAGCCTATATCAGATAAATTAATTCATTCTTTTTCAATTTATTTTAATCCTATTATTCATCAACAATTTTAACAAATTAGTCAAAAAAATGAGGTTACCCTGTTAGCAAAGTTCTTGAGTAGATGTTTTGTAGAGAAAGATTTCTCCACTTGTTCCCACAGGAGGAACAAGAAATCTGAGTGTGAAACTGCTAGGACTGGTACAAGTCTTCTGCAGTAAGGGTTGAGTGTAGTTTTTCTTTTGGGTAAGTGTCTCAAAGGGAGATTTCTCCACTTGTTCCCTCAAGGAATGAGAAATCTGAAGTCAATCTACCAGCACAGGGCCATATGTCTTCTGCAGCAAGTGTTGTCAGTAGCCCTTCAAGTTAGGCTTGATGGTAGTAGCTGCTGAAAGGGAAAAGTGGAAAAAGAGGCTCATTTAGTGTTTTTATGACTTTTGGGACTTCTAATTGTACCCTGCTGATTATTTTCATTGATGCTACTGCTGAATCAAGCAAAGTAAGGAAACCCCCACATACCACAACAATAGCTAACAAGTGAGATAGTTTTTCTATAACAGAAATGTTAATATAATAGAACTGTCAGACATTGAATGGATTGCCTGCAAGTGATCAATTGTCTGAGGCACTTACAAAAAGAAGTGTTATTTCATTCAAGATTCTTAGGCATGTTATGGAACCCAAGAAAATGTTATCATGAAAGAAAATAAATAATATAATCACGAAGAAAAGAAAGAAAACGAGAATAATAATTAGGTATGTGGAAGTTATTCCCCCTAATGCCATCGTCAAGGGGAATAACTCCCACATATTTAATTAAATAAACGAATTGGGCCCAATCTAGTTATCTGTTCGTTAACATGTAGATGTGCCCGGTGTGCATTCCTCTAAGCAGTCAGAAGGTTCTTGAACGTTTAACAAAGAATAGTATGGTGCGAGGGATTAATTCTGTAACATAACTAAGTTAGAAAAGGATTCCACATTTCTTGGTTAGACTAAAAATACATTTTATTTTCAAATTTAGCAGATATGAAGATTGAGCTAACAGTTAACTAGTTGGTCAATATTTGAAAACCCAGCGCTACTAAATATTAAATTGACTTTCTTCTTATTTATAGCCCAAGTCTATTCAGTTTATATCAAAATTATTTTTAAAAATAACCCCCAAAGTTGCAAGTAGTACAATTTAAAATTGAGCAGCATTAGGCTTTCATTAGTAGCCCAATCTGCAATTCTGTAAAATGTAAATAGACAAGTTGAAAATTAACAACCCCACGAAAAAAATTATCTATAAATAGAGAGAGCATTTTTCTGATATTCTTTTTACAAATTGAATTTATCGGGTATAGTAATGAAATTATAGCGACTGCTATTTTTTTCCACACCCACATTTTATTCGTCTGCGATTGGCTAATAAATCAATACTGCCTTTCTATAGGACAATTTAGCCATCGCAGTCGTTGCTTTGAATTTTTCGGTTTTGAACTTGTTTCGTTAGTACATATTTAACGATTGGTCAAATTTTAACCAATCACATATTTTAGTGCAAAATCAACTTTTCCCACAGTTTCGCTGGGAGCCTACCTGTAGCTTTAAAAGAGGCGACTTTTTCACAAGCTGCCAGTAGAGTCCAGCAATTTTCGCCTGTCAACACAAACCCATGACTTTACTCACATTTCAAACGCACACACAAACACAGAATTTTGTAATATATATATACATATCTCTGTGTGACTCAGCCAAGTTCAATCAACCAGGACTCTGATCAATGATTTCTCTAACACACCTTCTGATCAATTGTATTCTTGTGTTATCTATTCTAACAGCAGACTTGATTCCTGAACATTTCTCTTTAAAGAGAACTTTCTTTAATACAAAAGATATATGCGAAGAGTCAATTACAAATCAAAATACGGTAAAACGGAAGCAACTTCTTTTTCCTCAATCTATACACTGAATACAAATTATTGTATATTTTGTTCTTTGTATGTTATTTCAATATATACTTGTTGATTCACATTTAGAGTTTTGTTGTTTTGTGCCATTGAATCATTTACAAAATCCAGAGACGAATATGCAATGTGATAGGCCCTGATCTGGCATCTCATCTACAGTCAATTTCTCATAGACGTACTGTGGCTTCCCTTTGTCTATTCTACAAGTATTTTCATATCAACTGTTCTGACGAGCTATTTTTTGCTGGTTCCCAGGCTGCATGAATTTAAGCAAGATAGGCTGGCATCTCACTGTTGAAATAGTTAAATATAACTGTCTCTTCTACTCAAACAGCTTCTCTCACACTTCCCATCTGTGGAACTCCCTTCTTCCTGATTGCTTCCTGATAACTATAATCTTCAAATATTCAAGTGTAATGTCAATCAACATCTTCTGATACCTTGATCTTTTCCCTGTCCTTCTCTATATCCTTTCTCAAACCCTCTTTTACTCTTGCTCTCACTCTATGTAACCCTTTGTGCTAGTGGCACTCCTGCCTTGCTTGGGTGAAAAGCTTAAAAAGATAAAAAAAAGATTTATACATTCAACTGAACATAACACTGGCTCATTTGTCAGTGAATGTCAAATATTTCCTTATAAATAATAGCAAATAGTATAATTACTATTAGAGATGAAGAGAACAGATACTAGATTTTGATCCCAGCTCATTGGCCAGGGAGTAAAGAAACTCGAGTAGCACTGGCTGCTTGGTCAATATCACAGTTGCATGGGTTTGGTTGTTTTGTTTTTTATGACTTATCAACCTCAATAGGTTATGTAATGCCAACAAAATTTTTTTTTTTTTATACTGGTAATATTTTGTTTTATCAAAATCTATTTCTGGTAATATTTTCCTTCAAAAATGTATTGCTGGTAATAGTTTTTTTTTTTTTTTCTTCAAAAATTTATTGCTGAAAATACTTTTTTGGCGTATTTCTGGTATTAAAATCTATTTTACACTTTCATAGTGTTTTGACCCCAGTTTCAGTGTTAACTATTTGCCCATAGCTGGGACCCTAACAGATGCTACCACCCCGGGTCAGGGTGGACCTGGGAACACCAGCAATTGAGCTGTGGTTCCACACTCCTCAAAAAACTTCCTGATCAGAGGCCTTGTTGCTGGACATAGTTTATCATCTTACCCAGGATACGTATGTAATCATTGTTTGTAGGTTTGCTTGCTTGCCATTTCAGTTTCCATCTTTAATTTCTGCATCTGTTTCTTTTCTCATTACATTATACTCAGCATTTAATAAATGTCTAATTAAAGTTTTTTTTTTCATGGTGACATTATTTTTCTTCACTTTGCTTCTTTTCTGCATTTTTTTTAATATTCCATTTTCAGTTTCCCATTTCTTATTCTCTTTATTTCATGGCTGAGTAGTCAGAGTATTAACATTCCAACCAGGATGTAAAACCAACAACAGGACAAGCTTCAAGAACTTAAACTCTCTTTGCTGACTGCACTGTCGGCTTACATTTACCTGTAGTAGAATGACTAGTTGTGAATGCAATCACACCAGTTGTAATCTGTTTCTGGCGATTTCAACTAGCTGTTGTTGTATTTTATAACTGTTTCCTTTCTCAAGGTACACCCAAACAAGAATAAATATGCGATACTAAACCAGGAAAATGAAAAGAAGGGTACCAAAATACTTTTACCATTTTTTATAACAATCTGACCCTAAACATAAACATGGTACTTACAATAGACAAGCTTTATATGCAGTAAGTTTACTACCTTTGAGGTAAGGTGAGGTGGAGTTATCAACTACCGTACATATCTTCATTCCCTCATGGTGTCAGTCGAGTCACCAGTCAGAGGCATGTATGATCCTTTTCCAGGACTGGACTGACTCTAATTGTGTCACTGGTTTCAATTCATCTCAGTTGTTTTCAAGGGCATTAAATCACCTCACCTTTATCTATTCACTAGGTGGAGAGTCCCATCTAAAACCCCACATAGGCATACAATGATCTGTTCTTTTGCTATGTTGCAACTGATGTGTTTACTCATCAAATTGATATCTGACAGGCCTGTGGTAAACCATTCAGCTAAAAATGATTCATATAAAAATCCTAGCCTCTAAGCAAAAGACTTTCATTTTGGGCCTTTCCTATGAACGGTCAGTTTAACAACAGTAAGTGCACATGCAGGTGGTGTAATGGATAGTAGCAGAATGAGAAATCAGAGAGCCAGGTTTGAATTCTAGTTGTGTTCATTACATTAACTTGTTGCGGATGTGTGATGTGTTGAGAGGAATAGAAGGTTTGAATTATCAGAAGGCTTAAAATTGTGTGTGTTCAATAATCTTCCATCTACAAATAATTAATACAAGATAGAGAATAATAAAGATTCATAAACATATTGTTTCAAAATGTAACAATTGAATTTATTAAGTATTTGATGTACAAGCATAAGACCTGAAGGTGTGGTAGAGTTATGTCTCTTAGATTTAGAAATATTTGTATTTGAGCTCATAAAGTGAAAGTAATTATTAAACTGTAGTTTAGAAGAATAAAGTTTCTTATGCATGTTTAGAATTGTGTATTGTACAAGTTGGTAAAAGTTCAGAAGAGAGTTCAGAGTTCGTATTTTGCGTGAATGTTAATAATGGTCTTTAACGCCTGACTGCATTAGTTAAGATGGGGAGTTCTTGAAGATTACATCTTGGCAGCAAGGAATGAGACACGAGAGTTTACACATTTTTTGTTTTTATAATTTTGTTGTACCATGACAGGCTCAGATGGAAAATGCAGGAAAACAGATTTGTCGCATGGGGGTGATTGGATTGGTCGGATCTAATCAATCAGCAAGCTAGATTGAAGAGTAATTAACCAATGAATGCTTTGTCATATATTCACTTACAGAGAATAGATTATTTACCCATGCAGGGATGACTGGCTGACATGGCAGATTCCACAAACTTATGCACAAATATCCTTAAGAAAAGTTTGAATCTATCTCATACCTGTTATGGATTAAATAGTAGGACTTGTTTCTGATAAAAATCATTGTGATTCTCAAATTCTTTTTTTTCAATGATTGTTTAAATTAATTAAAAAGCTTAAAATTTCACTTGTTTGTTGATAAACTACATTTTCTTATTAAATGTAAATGTTTCGCAAATATATTTTGATTAAAATAACAGTATTATATATTTTTTACCCTTTGGTATCTGGTCTTAAGATTTTGACCAGGGGTGTGTGTGTGTGTGTATATATATATATATATATATATATATATATATATATATATATATATATATGATGATTACATTATGCATAAGTTGTGCTATCAGTGAGAAAAAAATGTGTATTTATTATTAATATATATATATATATATATAAATATAATTTATATATATATATATATATATATATATATATAAATAAAAACACATTTTATATATATATATATATATATATAGGATTGTACTATGGAAAACTGCAATATGCTAGACAGCTAGGTGCTCTGCAGTTTTTTTTCTTTTCAATTTTAGATAAGTCTTTTTTTTACGAAAGGTATAATTTATTCACATTTATCTTTTTATTGAGATTAAATATATGTATATATGTACATGGGTAGCAGTCCCTCTGTAATATGTTTCATAAAAAAATGACTAACAAAGTATTTCTTCTGTTAAGTCTTTTATTATGCTTTTCCTGTATGTAGAAACTGACTGAATAATAGTTCGTCCTGAGTGCTTTTAGCTTATCTGTTAGTCATTTTAACGGCTAATTCACCCCCCAATTCTTGCAAATGGTTTACTAGATTAATGAGAAGCACTTGCAACAAACAATCATTTGGGCAATTTCTGCACTCACTCTTCTTCCCATACAAGAAAAAAAATTTAACAGAAATCTTATCAGAAGTACCTTGCCTGTTATATATATCAGGGTGTAACAGCAAATTGTCTAACTCATGTTGCAGGAAAATTGTCCAATTGTTAGATTAAGCTTTGAACCATTGTATCTTAGAAATGATGAAAGATATCTTACTGGAATTCTCCAAAGTTTTATAACACTGTTGGACTCTGCTTTGAGTAATAAGAATGCATAATTACTCTCAAAGCAACAGAAGATTCGTGATGAAATCGATCATAAATAAAAAAAAAAAATGACATGTTCATCATTAATTAATCATATCTAAGGATCTGGAACTCATGAAGAATTGAAATTAAGTTCAAATATATATATATATATGTAACAAAGTGCCTCAAATGTTTCACATACAATTTGATTTTCAAGTATTTTGTTCACTGCTCTTTGAACTGTCATAGCTGAAACTCCTCTCTCATGTGCCAAATGTCTTATAGATGGAGTTGGATCTTTCTAATTGATATCTTTAGCTCTAAGTTGAAGTGATGATTTCTCTTTCTGTTGTGACCTCTTTATCCAGATTTCCTTGCTACTGTTCCCTCTTTTTTAAACTTATTCACCATTCTTTTGATGGTTCTTGAATGAATTTTGAAGCTAGAAGCCAGAGTATGAATGTTGTTACCATCATTGAAGGCCTGAATGATTTTTTTCCTCTCACCATACCTCAGTTGAGAAGACAGTAGGGCTGACACAAAACGATTTTAACCTGTATTCTTTCTAGCTGAATAACTTAAAGGATTTTTCAGTGATTCTTACAACAAATGGTATCAAGATGGCTAAATGTCTTATCTGAAAACTTGGAAAAAAGGAACTCAATTAGTTTAGTGGTTTTTTTTTTTTTAGATATTAAATATTTTGTGAGATAGTCAATTATTTTGTTACAGGATTTGCTCTTGTTCACCAGTTGAGCACTATGGGGACAGGGAATTTTTAAAATAGTGGCTGCTCTTTAGTCATGAATTGAGCGCTCTAGCTGCTGATTTGGCATTTATATACATCACATATATATATGTTAAAGATTCCCTTTCTCTGCTGGGCACCGATACCCCCTTAGGGATAGAGTCTCTGACTGATGCCAAAACCATCAAATTTTGATCCCAGCTAGAACAATCAAATGTCTAACCACACTGATGAGCTGTGATATAGCAAAACACATCTGCATGTGGATGACATACATATATATATATATATATATATACCTACATACAGGCCTGAATGTGGATGACTATATATATATATATATATATATATATATATATATATATATATATATATATATATATATATACCTACATACAAACCTGAATGTGGATGACTATATATATATACCTACATACAGGCCTGAATGTGGATGACTATATATATACCTACATACAGGCCTGAATGTGGATGACTATATATATATATATATATATATATATATATATATATATATATATATACCTTGTTTTGCTGTCACAGCTCATCAGTGTGACTAGACATCTGACTGCTTCAAGCCAGGTTCAAAACCCGAATGATTTGGCATCAGTCAAATTTCTACCCTAAATAATTGATGTATGGCAAAGAAAGGAAAATTCTAATGTATTATATACAGATGTATACAAACACCAGCAGCCAGAGTGCTCAGTTTATTAATAGAGATTGGTGTGTTAATAGCAGCGACGGCTACTGTTTTGAAATTACCCTTTTCTCTATAGTGCTCAATCGAATAACAAGAGATACCAAGAGACTCAAAGTAACACAAATGTTACTGTTTTGACTAGTTTCCCACATTAAGGTGATCCTCAGATGGTTCTGTGAAACATTTGAGGATTGCTTCATTGTATGAAACTGAAGTTTGCACTCTTAGACTCTCTTGGATTGTATTCTCTTTATTTTATAGAATGGTTTTCTATTTAATAATTTCTAGTCGAAATAAAGGTGCCTTCTTTATCTTGCGAAATAATTTTTAATTTTTTTTTTACTTTCTTTCACTTTCATAGCTGAGTCCTTCTTCATTTTTGCTTTTTTTAATTTTGTTTTTTTTTTTTTATTTCCTTAGTTCTATGGAGTATTGCTGCTAAATATGGTCTGGGGCCCCTTCTCTTTGTCTCAAGGTTCTTGATAAGATCCAGAGACAGATATGCAATGTAATTGGCCCTGATCTGGCATCTCATCTGTAGTCGCTCTCTCTCACAGATGTGCCGTTGCCTCTCTCTGTCTTTTTTTACAAATACTTTCATGGTAATTGCTCTGATGAGCTCCTTTAAGCTGGTTCCCAGACTTCATGAATTCAAGCGTACTATGAGGCTGGCATCCCGTTCTCACCCTTTCACTGTTGAAACTATTAAGTGTAGCTGTCTCTTCTACTCCAATAGCTTTGTATCTCGCACCTCTCCAACTTTTCAAATGTAATGTCAATCAACATTTCCAGCTGCCTTGATCTATCCGCTATCCTTCTCCTCAACCTTTCATCTATCACTCCTATCTGCTCTTGCTCCAAATCCTCTGTAACCCCTTGCATGCCCCTTGCTTGGGGTGAAATGATTAAAAAAAAAAAATTCCAATATATCTATAAGACATAAAAAAATAATGAATCTTATACTCGCTCCAAATGTATTTCTGCTACT
>CAHIKZ030004187.1:1592500-1602500 GCA_903632075.3 Acanthosepion pharaonis | reverse complement strand
GAAGGACCGAATACAGAGACCTGGTGCACTACGTGCCACAAGGTCCCCAAACAACCCTCTGCAGATTTTGAATTCAGAGTTGTCCTTCTCTTAGACCAGTTGCCATCCAAGGCTATAGAACCCAGTCTGTCCTGTTATTTTACCCATAGCTGGAGGAAGAAGAGGATTCACACCTTTCCCAAGGGTATTAGCACGTAAGTGAATGTAATGGATTCGATTGAATTCGAACTCAGCTCTCCGATTCCCCAATCAAGTCGCTATCCATTACTCCACCGTGCCTCCTCCATATATGTGTGTGTGTGTGTGTGTGTGTGTGTGTATGTATTTGGGCAGCAACCTTTCTTTTAAATATCATTCAATAAATATGGCAGACAAGGAAAATTTAATTAATTTTTTATTTATTTTTTCCTGTGTTCTTACATTTTGCTGGGAGTAAAGAAGTGCAAAAATGTTCCATAATTTTCATTGCCTTAAGTGCTTTTGGTCATTTCTTTATATAGGATTAATACAAATATAAAATTTGTCACTTAGCTAATGATGTCATATTCAACACCTCTACTCTAGAGTTTCATAGATGAAGCTTTGTGTAATTGTTCGCTCCACTCATCAGGAGATATCAGCAAATATCTGACAATTATTTCATTTTTGTTATTTTTATATTAAATTAAAAAAATAATTTATGTGCTTTTTTATTGATTTTACCTGGATTTTTCTTTGTGTGTGTGCGTGCGTGCTTGCATGGCCGTATGTACATAATAACCCTCTCATTATTCCTTTCCTTTTTTTTCTTTATCTTTCAAATCTGAGTGTCAAAAGATAATGTAGCAAAGTTATTTTCAGTATGAGATGTGACTTAAAATTATGTTAATATTCCAGAATATACTGGGGTTTCTAAAGTTTTTTTTCAAAATATAAGTGTATTCCGTTTTTGTTTATTTTTTTCTTGTTTAAATAATTATTTTTTTTTAATTTTTTTATTCTTTTTAATTAATTCTTAAATGACAAAGGTAATATTTGTGTTTTTTATATATATAATATAATAAAAAGGCTTAAACATTAATATTCCAGGGTTATAATTTATTACATTGGAATTGTAATTACGATCCAATTCATCAGGCCTACAAATTCAAAAAGAAATAAATTATAACCATGGAATATTAGTGTTTAAAAGTTTTTTATCATATCCTTATTCTGTCCTGGACATTGAGTTCTACCTGGATTCTATCCTCTTGGAAATTTTATATATATGTATGTGTCTGTCTGTCTGTCTGTATGTATGTATGTATATATATTTATATATTTTATATATATATATATATATATATATATATGTGTATTAACCACTAATATTATCTATCTGTATATATATATATATATATACATATATATATATATATATATATATATATATATATATATTTATTAAAGACATTTTATGTTTAACGTTGTTATTTATAGATACAAGTTTTTAAGCAAATGCTCTGTTTATGATAAACAGTATTAAATAACATTTACCGGCCTGAATGTCCGAGAAATTTTCATAGAAAATATTCGTTCTTTGACAGGATTGTCGGACCTTGTCCATTTCTTAACATATATATATATATATAAAGTGGAGACTGAGGTCAACACTAGTTGGTAACATTCTGTTTCATGCTCCAACACAATCTTCTGCCCATTACATAATATTTCCCCTTCATGTCAACAGAAAACATTAACTTCAGAAGTATCATGATTATGAAATATAAAAGAAAGTTCTCTGAGAACTTTTAAGGATGTAAAAAAGACACTTGCAGGTTGATGTTGACTTCAGTGTTCACTTATATTTCCATACACTCTATCTCTGATATTGAGCACTTTTACCCCTTAAATATAGCACACCTTAGAACCATATTTTTATCACACACACACACACACACACACAAACACACACATATATATATATATATATATATATATACACACACACACACATTTCATCAGACCTACAAATTTGGATTGTGATTACGATTCCAATGTAATAAATTATAACCATGGAATATTAGTGTTTGAGCCTTTTGTATTATATTCTTACTCTGTCCTGGACATTGAGTTCTACCTGGGAAAGTCAATTTTCATGAGAAGATACTTCCAGAAGAATACTACAGAAGCATGGATGAGACAATTTCCTTGTCCACTCGGTGGCAGTGGCCGGTAAATTGTAATCATTTTTGTTTGAGCTTGAGACAGATTGGTCTCATTTCTCTGTAAATTGTGTTAAGCGTTGCATTACCTTTACATACAAAGATCAATAAGCTTACTTACATACAGATGTACACTACCCAGCATGGATATACAGGCAAACACACAAATATTAAAATATTCATGCGTTTATGTATATAATTTTACATCTATGATTTATAGTGTGTTTATGCCTTTTGATATGATTTTGTTCATTTGTATAGGACCAAGGTTATGGAAGTCAATCTACTTACAAAGGCATCATTCAGATTTTCATCCATAATCCCTAGAATTCAACTGGTCAACAAGTTGAAAGACCAACTTAATCCGAACAAAGTTCTCTCACTTTGTTTTTTCTCTCTTTGACTATTCCAAATATTCTTTTTCCTTTTTCATCTTTTTATGCTTTCGGATCAAATTGGGATCTGGTAAATCTTTTGGCTCAAAGTGGGATCTAGTAACTCTTGTAGGATTCAGGAAAATTCCTTTTCTACCCATCAAATCAAACCTGATGCCTCCTTGCGCTGACAGAAACATTTAAGCCCGTGAACATGTCCTTTGCAAAATTCGCCTTCTCTTTTTCCTTAACCTGGACCCAGACTGTAGCCGCATCTCATGCCTGACTGTTTTTCCCATGTGGCTTGATAGCACTGATGACAGTTTTCCTTCTCACCCATCTCTCTCTCCTCTCTCTCTTTATCTCTGGCTGCCCTATTCACTACCAACCGATCAATGGAGAGGAATTTTTACACGAGTTCTTAGCAATGTAGACTGTACAGCTACTGCTACCATTACTGCTGTTGCTGCTGCTAGCACCACTATCGGTGCTGCTACTACGACTACTACTACTGCTGTTCTCTTTGCAGCTGCTGCCATAGCCTGCATTGATTACTCTACCCAAGTGAAAAAGTGCACGCACATCTTCGGTCAGGTTGGGTACATGTGTTTTTTTTTTTCTTCTTGGGGTGGATGCTCCCAAAAATAAAATTGAAAGATAGAGGAAGAGTGATTTACCTTTGGAAAAGCCAAAACGACTCGCAGAGAGGGAAAAAGTTAAAAAAGAAAGAGAGTGAAAAAAAGAAAAGAAGAAAAGAAAGAAATAAACAAAACAAAAAAAAAGAAAGAAAGAGAAAAAGAAAGCAAAGCATAACTTAATAGGATTGCATAATTAATTTTTTTTGTTTTGTTTTTGTTTCTTTATCTTTGTCTTCTCTTGGATACATATATATATATATATATATATATATATATTTACCTATTTGTATACGCACACACCTCTTTGCGACTGTTCTATGCAGCAAGCCGCAAGATGCCTCTTCGAACGACGATGTTGTCTGTACCAGGAAGTGACTCAATCAATGCCCGTAGAAGGCATTCTTGGATTTGGTAAGTTCTAATAATCGATCTCAATTGCAGAGGCATCATGTTATATACTACTCTCTCTACTGAGCCTGCCAAAATTCAAACCCAACTAACTCATTCTTCGGAGTGTTCCTGTGATTTTTGAGTTTTCATTTCTTCTTTTCATCTTTTTTAACTTATTTTTTCATTCAAACCTACTTTCTTTCTTTTTTTCATTGATTCATTGTTCTCTTAATCTCTTAATCTCTCTTTTACTTCTTTCCTTTCTATTCTTTCTTCATTCATTTCCTTCCTTTCTTCATTTTCATTTTTATTAACTTCTGATCTTCTCAAAGTCTTCCTTTTCTTACTTTGAAACCCCTTTTTAATTCTTTTCCTCATTTTTTTGTTTTCCGAAATTTCTTCATTCACCTTTAGTTATATTTTCTCACTCTCTTGCTGATCAATGTTGTTGAGCTTCCTTTATTTTTCTTCTATTCATACATTTTTCTTCTCCTTCCTTCCGAAATTGTTCCTATTCCCTTCTTCTATTCATTCCATATCTTGAAACGTCTTCTCCTTTTTCTTATTCTCTCTCTCGACACACCTTCCTTTCCAATCACTTTACACTCTCCCTATTTTTTTATCTCTCTGACTCTTTAATCTAGTCTTTCCTTTCCTTAATTCCTCATCATTTAAACCCCCATCCTAATTTGCATCTTTCCTTATTACCATCCGTCTCCTTGTCTTATTTTCTTTTCTTGCCAATACTATCATTGTTCTTGATTTCCAAATTCAGTTCCCATTCTTTCGCACATGCTCCTGCTTTTCCCATAACTTGTGTATACTGCATAACAGGCATGATACAATTCATTGAGATAATAAATCATAAAATTCTTTAGAGTTTATATGCAGTAGTGTTGATGACGGTCTGAGGTGAAAAAGATGTCAATGTCCCAGTGTTGAAATTTAGAGGATTATCATATCCCTTTCAGATTTTAATAAACTGAAGGCAAACACTCGTTTCTATAAATATACACGCTTGATATCCACAGACATTAGGTGTGTGTAAAAAGTTTCCAGAATTTTTTTCAAATTAAAATTCAATTTCCTAAACTGCTAATTGCTGGGAACTTTTCCATATACCTAAGGCACATATATATCACTGTAATATATATATATATATATATATATATATATATATATATATATATATATATATATATATATATATGTGTGTGTGTGCATGCTTATGTGTAAAAGATTATTTTGTTTGTATTTATAAAGATGTCATTGCACATATTTATCACTGTAATATATATATATGTGCATATACATACATATATATATATATATATATATATATATATATATATGTGTGTGTGTGTGGGTGGGTGGGTGTGTCTGTGCATGCTTATGTGTAAAAGATTATTTTGTTTGTATTTATAAATATGTTATATTCAATTATAAACAGTGTTCAGTAGATCTGTTTTGGGGAACACAAGATAAATAGTCAATTACTCAAAATAATATAGTTTGACAAAAGGCCATGATAGCACAGCTTTTGAATGAATGATCTGTATATTAATATCTAATACCAATTACATATATTTTCACATGGAAATACATATATATATATAGAGAGAGAGAGATAAAGAGAGAAATACACTCACAAAAAATATATATAAAACACACACACATAAATTTTATATATATATATATATATATATATATATATTTTGAACAATAAAAAAAAAAAAAATTTTCAGACACACTGGATTGTATATTAATATTCTTTCGTTTTTATTATTATTTCATTTAGATTCCTTGACTAGTTTTGACTATTATTTATTTATTTATATATATATATATATATATATATATATATATATATATATATATATATATATATAATAGTAAGGTAATGAAAGGCTTGGTAATCCATGTGGATAATTCCAAAAAGGATGTAATCCCGAGATTTCAATGTAACACCAGAGCAAATAATAATTAAATAATTAAAACAGAGACAACCTTAAGGTTCCATGACTATAATTTATTTCCCCTGAAAATATATTTTTCCTGGTTCATGAGGTCACATCATGGAACCTTAAGGTTGTCTCTTTCTTAATTATTTAATTTATATATATATATATATATATATTTCAAGTGTATATATATTTAAGTATGTATTTTCTGCAATGGAACAGTCACTTTATTTATAGCAGGTGTTAACAGGTACACATATCTAACAAAAGCGGATATGAGATATAAACAAATATTTATACACTTTGCTAATTCATGTGAACCAAGCACAAATATGTTTACATCTGTCATATATATATATGTGTGTGTGTGTGTGTGTGTGTATCAGTATATGATAGGTATGTATGAGTATCATGTAGTTTTAGACAATAGATTAAAAGTGTGGTGTTTTAATTCTTTTTACTAACAAACTATTTGTTTTTATTTTTAGTAAAAAAAAAAATGAACATGATTAGTCTGATAAAATTTGTCATCTCAGAATGTTCTGCTTTGTCTTTTATTTTTTCCTCTTCTCTGATTCACCATTTCCACTGCAGTTTTTATTTGTTTTTTTTTTTTCTATGTCTGGAGCTGTCCAACACTGACCACCCACAAAGAGATTGATAATCGCACATTGTATAATCTCAATATCTCTATCCATTAAATGTAAATACTACCTTTATATATATATATATATATATATAATTTTAAATAAAAAAAAATTTAAATAAAAACAGACCACTTTAAGGTTCCATGAAATAAATTATTTCACCACAGCCCTTTTAAAGGACTGCGAATCATCAGACTTTACTTCCAATTAAATTATTTGCTCTGGATTTACATTGAGCTCTCTGGATTTTATCCTCCTTAGGTTTACCCATACGGATTACCTAGTTTTTCATAAACTGATATATATATATATATATGTGTGTGTGTGCGTGTGCGTGCATGCAGGCTTCATCAGACAAGTTAATTTTGTTTAGAATTTTGTTAGGTTTTTCTTGAAAAGTACCAAAGGGTGACTGCTGCCCAAATATCACAACTCTCTCTCTCTCTCTCTCTCTCTCTCTATATATATATATATATATATATATATATATATATATTCACACACAAACATACATGTTTTGTAGAACAAGATTGATAGGCTTTTTTGTTTATGTATTTGTTTACTTGATACATGTATTATAGAGAGATTGCTATCCAAAGTCATGCCTCGCTCTTTCTCTACCCCCTCCTCCATATAAATAAATGTGTCCGTGCTTGCACAAGGCTTTGCTGGGACATCTCAGCCCAATTCACCTTTCAAAGTCCAACATCATATTTTTAAGATTCTATCTTCTTTCATTCCAAGAACTTAAAATTTTCTGTACCCCACCACACAAATATATATATATATATATATATATATATATATATATATATATATATATACACACTTAATGCATAGCACTATCAGTCATGATACCAAACTGATTTCTATGTCCACACTATTTTCATCTGCAAATGTTCCCTCTCTGATATTGAGCACTCTTCACTCATAATTAGAGTCAATTTTAAACTATACATCTTTCTCTCTCTCTCTCTCTCTCTATATATATATATATATATATATATATATATATATATGATGTTTCTGGGTAGATTTCTGCACCCCTCCATGCAAATGCAGTTGTTTGTTTGGAGATATATGCAACTAGAAATATTTACCTGTTTTGTTCAAGAATATATTGAAGCTGGAAATTCCAGGTGAACGTAAACTATATATATTTACGCTAATTTCCGTATCTGCATCCACATGACTAAGACTTTCATACCCACATGTTCAAGAATTATGTAACACAGTTCTACTTCTTGCAAACATATAAACGTATGCACAAAGCTGTAATAATTACATGCACAACTGTCTTTTGCCGTCTGTTATAAGCTTAAATACATGCTATCATGCTTACTTATGCAGGCTTTTCTTTACCGTCACTGAAGACCATAGATAAAATACCCCCCTACACACACAATTACATAAATAGTATGTATGCTTTATGTATTGAATGGTTAATGATACATAATGTAAAAAGATATAAACAGTTTGTGATAATTTGGACATAGGAATCAACACTGACTGGGGCTTGGCAATTTCATACCTACAACAATCATCAGACTATATCCCAGATATTGAACAGTGTTCTGCCATAAATACACCAAATTTTACACTATGAATATATATAAGCAAAGTTAACAGTATATTTGACCAGGTTGACTTAGATAGATATGAACAGACTGAGATAGACAATATGACAACAGAATGTGATAGGTATAAAACCACTTTGACAGATGCGCACACACACGCACACATATGAAAGCGTAATTAACATTATAGATAGATAAATTTGAACATGCTGAGATAGACAATAAGAATATGATAGGTATGAACAGACTTAGATGTGTGCATATACACAAACATAAATACACACACACACACACACACACACACACACACACGCATATATATATATAAGCTGATAACTAAATTTGAATAGGCTGACATAGATATGAAGAGGCTGAAATAAATATAAACTTACTGAGATAAACAATAACATAATGTGATAGATTTGAACAGATTTAGACAGATGTGTTCATATATATATATATATATATATATATATAAGCAGAGTTAACAGTATACGTAGATAAATTTTAATAGATTGTCTTTAGATAGATTGATCAATATGGACAGACTGAGAAAGATTTCAACAAGTTGATTTATTATATAGATAGGCAGTAAGATTACAGAATGTGATATATATAGATATACACACACACACACACATATATATATGTATGTGTATTATATATATGTGTGTGTTATATTTATATATATATATATATGTGTGTGTGTATTATATGTGTGTGTATGTGTGTTGTATATATGTATGTGTGTGGGTGTGTGTGTGATTTATATATATATTATTTATATATGTGTCTGAGGATCGCGAAAGTGTGAAACTCAAAGTTACAAACTCACATCCATACAATTAATATTATATATTTTGTGTGTGTATATATATATATATATATATATATATATATATATATATATATATATATACACACATACATATATATATTCCCTGCTGGTTTCTTCCAATTTAAAATTCTTGTTATCTATCTTCTGTCTCTCTCTCTCTCTCTCTCCATATATATATATATATATATATATATATATTATGAAATGGACAAAATCCGACAATTATTTTAAGACATTTTTATGTTTATACATTCTTTTTATAGATATAAATATTTAAGTATTTATTATAAACAGAGCATTTAATTAAATATTTGTATCTATAAAAAGAATGTATAAACATAAAAATGTCTTATATATATGCACAGAAAGAGTGAGATATAAACAGACTGAGATAGATAGGAATAGATTTGACATTCTTCTTATCTATCTATATACATACATATATATATATATATATATATATATAAATAGTTATACTCATTTGGAAAAAACTTAGGTATTTTAGCTTGTAATTGAACACACCAATACCCAAGGGAAAATAAGGGATAAAAAAGAAAGAACATGAGGTGAAAACAATCATCCAGAATCCAAACTCAGGGTCCAAAGAAAAAAAAAAACTCCAAAATATATATATATATATATATACGTGCAGAAAAGGTAAGATACATATATATATATATATATATATATATAAAACAGACTGAGATAGATAGGAAGAGATTTAAATTGGGAGAAACCAGAGGAGACAGATACAAAAAGACAGTGATTAATACATAGAGATTACATACGGCTATACATGTCCCCACTGTGTATGAATGCATGTGGGCAACGGGTCATTTTTTTTTTTTGGCTTATCTTTCCTCTTTGACTTGTCTTTTAATTGTATCTTCAATTTTTCTCTTTTTGATTCTTTTTCTCATTTTTCATTCTCATCTTTTCCTCTTCCTTTCTTTCTTCATTCCTCACCTCCTTTTCCTTCCTTTCTTCTCAATCCTTTTTTACATTTGTCTCTCATTCTCATTTCGCCCCTCTCTCTCCTTATACATTTATCTCTCACTTCAAGACCCTCTTATTCATCTCACTTTTAATCTGTATACACTCAATCATTCTTCTCTTCAATTTAAATAGCAAGTATCACAAGGTATTTAATATATATGCCTCATGTATGTCAATATATGTTTCATTTGTATTCATGTGTTCATCTGTATAGATGCCTCGCTAACACACTCCTGCTGAGTCATGACCTGTTAAGTATTTATATAATATATATATATATATTTTAATCTACAGATACTGGAGTTCTGTGTTCTTATATATTGCATATGTATATTAGAAGGGTGTATTGAAATATATTCACATGTGAAATTTTAATGTGACCAATAAAATGGTGCC
>CAHIKZ030004187.1:852500-872500 GCA_903632075.3 Acanthosepion pharaonis | reverse complement strand
TTGAGTTTAAATCCCAAATCCTGTATTCTTGAAACTACTGCATTTACATGTTCCACGGGTTCTGCTATACTTGCACTTCTCGTGAGGATGTCGTCCAGATACGCTACAGCAAAATCTAGACCACCCAGCATCGAATCCATTACTTGTTGGAAAATGGCGGGCGCGACCTTAATCCCAAAAGGTAGTCTGTTAAATTTATACAGACCCTCTGTTAAATTTATACATAACACTGTCCATCCTCCAAGGCTCATTTCATTCCTTTTGTCACTTTCTCTCAGTCTGAGCCACTTGCTCTTGTACTTTGAACTCTAATTTACTGATAGCCATCAGTGAAATGTAAATGTTCCATTTCGAGTTGTTTTAAATTTAACACAATCTCAGCTTGACTCATATTGCTACAAGGAGTCTACTGGAATAAAAAATAAACAAGGAAATTGTTGTTTCACTGCATGAAAATGAAGTGTTTTTGTGAGTTAAGTTTCAAAGAAATAGACTTTGTTCATAAAACACGTATAGAAAATTATATTTAAAATTCATTTTGATGCACAATAAACTATGCTGTGGAATATCAGAGAAATTTGAGTTTGTCTACAGAAATTATTGTATCTGAAGGCAGATAATATAAAGAGAATGCAACCATTAACCATTTGCGTCATATTCATTTTGAAGCTGTATTAGCAGATGAAATAAAGTGGTTCAATTGCAAATTCCACTTACTATTTAAAAAGCAATTTCTTGGAAAACCCTAAAGATTGAATGAAAATTTTTTTTTCTCACTACTTTTGCTAATGAATAAATATATTTATGAAAACAAAATATTATTTTACTGTATACAAATTTTACAAGGCTGATGAACCTGAATTATTTCAATCTATTCTTCTTTTGTTTTTCCTTTTACAGAATTTTTGTAAAGCTGGGCTAAGATTTTGCTAATCTGCTTAGATGACAGGTTTATTATCCAGATCAAATACGCAGTCATACTTATATTAGATCATTGCAAAATTTTGTTCCAGATTTTCATTGTTTTTAATTTTATAATTGGGTACAAACTTTTGCAATGATATAATAGAAATTCCTGACTATGAACATTCTGGTCTTGATATTTCATGCCTTTCTTCTATAGTAAAAACAGTAACAATGTTTTTAATCAAGAAAAGGTTCAGTTGTCCCAGTAATTTTAGGCACACTCATATAAAGATGTATTTAATATTCTTTCTGTTGTTGAATTAATGGTTAGAAATATCTAGCATGGTCAATATTTTGACTTCCTTATCTATTCCAGAAATAATTGCACACACCTCATGTGAATATGGCAGTAGTGAGATTAACCATTTCCTTATAAGAAAATATTTGGCAGGCATTGACCAAATTGTCACTGCTACAGCAAGCTGAAATCTTTAAAGTCTTTTGCTTAAATCAGTGAGCCAGGAATTTAAATTTGTCAAGGCCACTGTTATCGCTTTTTCTAATATTGAAGACTAATTTCTTCTCAACCTTTTGGTTTTGTTAGTGTGGACAACTTGAAGTTATGTGACTGAAAGTTCATTCTTACCATTGATCTTATTAGGCGCAGTAAGAGAATAACAATAATGTATACAATAATTGTTCTGCTCCTGCCCTTCATTAGTTCACCTGACCATTACACCCTGACAATACCTCATAAATAATGGACTATTCCATTTTGATCATGTGGAAAGAAGGACAAAAAAATCACTACTTGGTTTCAGTGAGAAAATGAAACAAGGGAAGATAGAAATGCCTCCTGTCAATACCTCACCAATAATAGACTATTCTGTTTTGGAAAGATGGAAAAGACATATCAGAGACACTACTTGATTTCAATGAGAAAATGAATTCAAGAAGGAAGATGGAAAGATAGAATAGTTTAATGGCTGTTTCAGTGAAATAGAAAAAGTTGCCAGTTTCAAATCTTTTCATTTGTACTCCCTTACTTCTTAAAATAATAGCTGACTTGCATATTTATGATTGTTATTGCATTATTTTGTTAAAGTTATTGAACTCAAATATTTAATGATGTGATAGTTATTTTCTTGTCATAGAACTCACCATGAATTTATTCATCCATTAACTTAAGATTCCTCTGAAAATTCAAATAGGAAAACTATGAAATGTTCGTAGGTCTTTCTAGTAACTAATCATAGAGCAGTTATAACAATACACTATCATAAAAGTTGTGTGATGGTTAAAAAATTTGATCTTTCAGCAGATCTTATTGATTGAGTGATTGATTCATTTTTTATGGCTTATCAACTCTTTGCAGTTTATTTAAAGACAGAAAATATTTTTAGATTGTAAGAATTAACATTAATTAACCCAAAGATGGGGGAGAAGAGGTGAATTCCTATCTTTCACAAGATGTATTTGTGAGTAAGTGAAGATATAAAAAAAAACAACAGGAATTGGAACTCTCCTCTCTGATTAACAATTCTGAACCACTATCCATTACACCATCTGATCCAAGTTTACAGTACCTGGTATTCCGAAGGGGTCACCCATCTAGGTCAGTGTTGCTTAACTACAATTATCATACAAAAATGGGTGTTTCAATGTGATGTGCTTGTAAGACTTTGGTAGATCATATTAAGCTCAATAAATGGTAACAACAATAACAATTACAACAATATACTGTAATAAAAGCTATGTGACTGATCGAAGATTCACTATTATGGTAGATCGTACTCGCTACAATAAGAAAATAACAATGATAACTAGCAACAAAATAGATTAATTATAATATATTTAAAATTTGCTGTTTCCATACAGAAAACATTTGGTGCTCATTAACTGAACACTAGGTGTTATTGTCAGTTGATATTTATAAAATGTTTTTCTTAAAACAGTGTAAGAATATTTAGTTGAGGCACTCAACATAAAAGAATTTGGCATATACATGGACTTTATATGCAGAACTTCTCCTCATGGTCAGAGAAATCTAATTATAAGTTACATTTATCTGACTCTGATGAGTAGTGTCTGTGAAAATTTTAAGTTAGTCAAAAGATAGGTACATGTAACAGAGAATCGGGTCAGCCCGATAAAAGACTCTAAGTTGGTTGTATGTGGTGCTTTAAACACTAGGAATTGTGTCCTTTTCCACAATGGGCTGTTGAAAGAAGACCTTCTAATTATAGCAGGTGATGCTGACTATTTGCATCTGAACGATACTGATATGATCAACAGTTTGACTATGACCAGTCTGCTCAAACCCTTGGTGTAACAGAGAATCGGGTCAGCCCAATAAAAGACTCCAAGTTGGTTGTATGTGGTGTTGTAAGCAGCAGGAGTTGCATCCTCTTCCACAATGGGCTGTTGAGAGAAGACCTTCTACTTAGAGTAGGTGGCACTGACTATTTGCATATGAATGATATTGGGCAGGTATTAGCCAATAGTCAGTATTGGTCTGGAACTGGGAGAGCTATATAACACCAGTGTTTTTCTCAGTCAAGAGGAGCTCTCTCAACATGCAGACATGTGAAAACCAAACAAAATGAGCACAAGTTATTTCAGCGATTGACGGACAATGGCACACTCCAAATTTGATTTAAAGTTAAGTCCTGAATTTGACAGATCAGCTTCCAATCTGCCAGTGGTTGAATGGATAGAGAAGCTGGAAATCATTTGCAGGTTATGTGGAGTGAAGTCTTTGGAGCATGTGATCCCTTTGCAACTTACAAGCAGAGCGTATGCAGTTTACCAACAACTGGATGACAAAGCAAAATCTGATGTTGACCAGATAAAGACTGCCTGAGTTGTATGATGTACGAACAGCTCATTGAACAGCACCTGTGGTGCAGTGAATCCGTGGATGTATACCTGGCTTAATTGAAGAAACTCATGTTCTTGTTGGGCAGGATGAGTGACTGTATGCTGGCTTGCACATTTGTGCACAGGTTTTACTTTTATTAATTTATTGGTTAATTTCTATTTTCAATACATATACCGATCACAAGTTCTATAAGATTAGATCAGTGCTACTCAAAGTGGTGGTCCATGGATCATTTGGCTACCGGCACGCAACCAATGTCCAGACCATTCTAAGGAATAATTTGTTATGATGAAGGTTATATAATTTTTGTTTTTGTGTTAATAAACTGCTTATTTTTTATTATTTTTTATGTTTTGATATTTAATTATTTTTTGCAAAATAAATTGAAGATAAAAAATAGCTTTTATTATATTCATTATGTATAAAGGTAAAAGACAATAGGAAAACTGTATTATTAGCCGATATGTTTCATCCAATGTGAACTTTTTCAAGGCAAAAACGAAATGAATTTATTGCAAACAAAGTAATACTTTGTTTTTAGTAAATTAATTTTGTTTTTGCCTTAAAAAATGTCCACATTGGAAAAAACACGTCAGCTAATAATACAGTTTTCCTCTTGTCTTTTTCCTTTACATATATTGTTTTTTTTCTACAGGTTAACTCTGAGAAATTTTTCATATTCATTATATATATATCGTTTCCAGTATAAATTAATATTACCATGAAATATTACAGATACGTGACACATTGAGAGAAAAAAATGCTGGTCTGCCATAGTATGAAAAGCACTGCACTAGATGGGCCCAACCCTCACCAGGTTGGTTTGAATTCAAAGGTTTTCTTCTCCTAGACTACATGCCAACCAAGCCTATAGGACTGTCCTGCTACTTACTCACAGCAGGGGGTGGGAGAAGAGATGGATTCATACCTTCCCATGTAAATGAATATAATGAACTTGAACTCAAACTCTCCGTTTGTCAATTCGATCCCACTATCCATTACTGCACAGTGCCTCAACAAATAGTTTGTATTTAAATGAATTTAAAATTATGTTGTTATTATCTCTTAAGAGAATACAGACAATGGTAAGTGTGATGCTGAGATCCGAAGACACATTGAGGATGGCTAAAAGATACATTCCAAAAGCTAGGCAAAGTATTATAAGATAGGAGGATTTCTTTGGTGACAAAGAAAAGAGTACTGAGCTGCTACATGACATCTGTCCTCCATTACAGCAGCGAATGTTGTATGGTCTCCTCAAAGATGAAGAACAGGCTTGAGGCAATAGAGATATGGTTCTACAGAAGGATACTAAGGATATCATGGACCGAGCACGTGAGTAACGATGAGGTTTTGTCGAGGGTGCAAACAAAGAGAAAGCTTATACTTAACATCAGGAAGTGGCAGCTGAAATTTCTGGGACATGTAATGAGAAAGGAGGGCTTAGAGAATCTGATACTCACAGGTTGAATAGAGGGAAAGAGAGACAAGGAAAATCAACGCATGACATACGTAGCAGGCTTAAGAAAGTGGGTGACAACAGGGACTGGGGGAAGTAACAAAGGAACAAAACTTATTGAAAGCTACAAGAGATAGGGGGGAAGTGGAGAGCCATAATCGCCTATGTCCTGAAGGGACATAGCATATAAAAAGAAGGAGATTGATTGATTGATGTGTTTTTACGCTTATCTACCTTTTGTGGATTATTTAAAGCCAAAACATATTTTGGATTGTAGGAGCTTGATTACCTGTGTTCCTAAGCGGTCCCCCATCAAAGTGCTTACCAGGCTCAGCATTGCTTAAATTTGGTGATGGAACAAGAACCAGTGTGGATTATAGAATAAATTATGTTATTTTATAAATGGACTGGCCTTTTCTTCAGACTTGTCTATCGACTCTTAATATAACTTTCTTGGAAATGATAAATATTTAAGATATTGTCAATCAAAATGTTTTAATAAATAATGCTTTAATATCAACTTTAGACATTTCTATCCTGTCCTGTTGCTAAACTTGTCAGACACTGGTATGTATCATTCTTGACTATGTTTGCTTTGTATACTAAACTTGATCAGTTGACCGGACCATAGCAAAATAGAAAGTCTGATATACATCATAACATTTCAAACTTGGTAAAAAAAAACCCTTGCAAAGCCAAGAGTTGATCTTAATCTCTGTATCTAAGAGCCATATTGCCTCTGATTGGTTCTTAATCAGATCTCTCTACCACATCATTTATTTTTTTAAGTTTTGTAAACTGTATATTATCATGATTGTTCTTGGGAAATGTATTGAAGCATTTTTTTCATTGCTTTCTCTACATTTTTAAAGACAGAATAGGACTTCTCCTAGAATGGTTGTAACCAAGGCTAGAGAGCCCAATCTGTTCTAGGTGATGTATGCTTGGATGTGCATTTGGTAAAATGGATAATGCTTCAAAATTGTAATCAGAGCGCCAAGTTCCAGTTCCATTTAGGTTCATTGTTATTCACTTACATGCAAATACTATTGGAAAAGGTATGAATCCACCTCTTCTCCCTTCTGCTATGGGTAAACATCAGGACAGTCCTGTAGCCTTGGTTGGTGACTAGTCTAGGAGAAAGAAATCTGAATTCAAATTGATTCATGCCTTTTTAATATAAAATGAATACAAACTGTACTAGGGTGAGTTTGAACTCAGCTCATTAGGTTCATTGTTAACCATTAATCCTTCTTTTTCTATGTGCTGGGTCTTTTCAGGATGCAGATGATCATGGCTCACCACAATTTATTTTTGTTGTCCCACCTGAATCCTGTTCTGTCAGATATTTACACAAGGTCATTAGGTACATTATGTGCTGTTTTCCTCTATCCCTCTTGCTTTCAATATCCTGTGAGTATTAAATTTTCTAAGCAGTCTTTCCTCATTATGTGCCCCAGAAATTTTAACTATCTCTTTTAGGTATAAAATATAAGTGTCCTTTTTGCTTCCATTTTGTCTAAAACATTGTCATTGATCACATATTTAGTCCATGGTATACTCAGTATCCTTCTGTAGAACAAAATTTCTGTTACTTCAAGATGCTTCTTCATCTGCTAGAAGATTGTCCGGCATTCACTACCAAAATAGGAGGAGCAATATTACATAGCAGTTTAATACTCTTTGCTTTGTTTCAAATGAAATTTCCTTTTTCTTAATATTTTGCTTAGCTTTTGGAAGGCTCATTTGTCATCTCAATGCACCTTTGGATTTCAGTATTGCACATCCCACATCATTAAATTTTTTGCTTACAATTGATAGTTGGTCCTTTCTTCTCACTTTCCTTCACTAACTTCTAGAGGAATTTCAGTAGTTTCCTTTCTATGTCTGCTATAAACACTGTGTCAGCTGCATACTTTATGTTGTTAAGATTGTTGCCCATAATGAATCCTGGTAAGACTTGTAATTCTCTCAGAATCGCCTCACTGTATTGGGTGAATAGTCGCTCTTTGTAAGGTTTGTCTTTTCGTTATCTTACCAAATATCTTTATTTTTACAGGGCTAAGTTGCAAACTCATTGCCCAAGATGGATTACTGTGACACTGAGGCCATGAAGTTGCTAATGTTAAGTATAGGCTGGAAGATAGACATTTTCCCTGGTGATAGGAAGTGAAAAGGGACCATCTGGATTGTCTTGCCCCTATGGATTAAAACAATGCCTCAAGAGTTTATTTTTATAACTATCGAGAATCTGGCATGTAGTGAAAGGAATTGAGAAATAATGTTATTTCTTCCTTGAGAATTTAAGAAAATGAATATTGTTACCAAGGAGATACATAGATGTGGGTTATATTTTTACATTTTATTTTTACAGTTTATCAAAACAAACTGGGAAATAATTTTATTTCTCACTCAGAAGGTTAAATGAGAACAAACCTTTCTTAAGGGTCGAACATACGATTAAGGCAGGAGTTATGAAAACAATTCCTGTCATTAGCAGACAAGAGAGTGGTCTAGTTTATGTTTTCACTAGACAGAGATAAGTCCAGGAAAATAGAAAGGAATCAGAGAATTAAAATTAATGACTAGAATAAACCCCACACTTTTACCTATGCATTTTAAAAATTAGATTTGTCACAAAGATAGTTATGCCTGTTCTGGAAAGTAGGCTGAGTTGGAATGTTAAAAGGGTAAGAGGAAGGAGAATTTAGCAACACATGTATGGAGTGATGGTACGAGATGTAAAGTGAAGAAATTTGGAGTTGAGGGGAGGAGCAATCCCTGTGACTACTCCCAAGGAAGGTGGATAATTCTCCAAATTTGGAAAGTTGATTAAGGAAGCAAAAATAGGGGACAAAGAACCTTTTTTGAGATGAATGAGAAAATTGGGAAATCAACAAATCCCCAGAACCTGTCTGCCCAATGTCAGTTTTAGGCTGAAGTACATATAAACAGATAGCTTTGAGAGATTGAGAATTTGCGCTGCTAATTCCCACATCAAGTGCCTCTGAAATCCACGTCAGATGCCATCAGATCTGACTTGGAAGAACTTTGAACCCAGCTCCTTCAGAATTTTTGATGAGGCCCAGTGTCACTATAGAGATTGATGCAGGAAGAGTTAATTTCTGTTCTACCAAGAACTACATAACCCAATTGAATATTAACTCAATGAAGCTTTCATTTCTTTTTTTTTTTTTCCAAAGATATTTCTTCCCTTTATATAGTTTATGTCACATCTCAGCCCAGGACTTCAATTACTATGACATTCGGTCTTTCACTGCTCTGAGATCAAGAACACAGTATGGACAGAATGGGTGTGGATCAAAGCAGGCAGCAACCAACAGCCAGCTTGGAACAGCATCAGTATTGACCACTGCAGGGTTAACTTTGTGGTTAAAATGTCATCCAAAGACCCTAAGGACCGGACCACTAAGCATGGGTACACCATCAGGTGTAGGCAGTGTGAAGAGGATTTATAGTATGTTACGGGGCTAAAAGGTTCCAGCTGACATTTTTCCATATCTGAGGATAGGGAGGAGTAGATTCATGTCTTTATAAAAATTATTTGCACTAAGTGAACACCAATTACCATGAAAATATGGGGAAGCACCAGAGATTCTTAGCAATATTTCTCAGAAATTTCACAATAAACAGATTTAAAGGTATAAATAAATAATAATGTTTATTTGACTTTGATTGAAGTGAGTCCTTTGTAATTTGGGTTAGTGAAAGTACATTCAGCTGGATAGGTGATAGTTTATGAGTCAGACTTTGGTAGCAGCTGGGAGTGTGTTTACTTTGGCAAACTGTTGCAGACACCAAATTCTGTGTTTTCCTAACCCTCACGAAGGGCGGAAAAATGTTTTAAGCAGATGACTGCTTAGTTTCTTCACATGACATGCTTGGCTGTTATATCTGGCTATCTGTTGGCTGCCTTTTTATATACACTTAAGAAAGAATCCAGACTACTTGACCTGAAGCTCGATTTTGCCAATCATCAAAAGTCTCTTTGTTCTTTCAATTGGCCAAAATTCTTTTATTTATTTTGCAGCATTTATAGCAGAATTTATACATGGACCCTCTCTTGTTTTGGTAGATTTCTAGTCACAATGGCTAGACCCTGGACCAGCTAACTTCTCTTTCGCAGTAGTTGTTCAGTGTTTCCTTCTTCCTCTTTTTTTTATTTGGGAGTTGCCTTTTCATTAGTTGAGAGAGACACAGAGTTGAGTAGAAAGAGAGATATGGGTTTTAAAGGAAAACAAATGCCTTATTTTAATTTTTCATATTTTCATTTTTACATTTGAGCTCACCATAAAAATATTTATAGAAAAGGCACAGGTGAGCTATTCTATGGCAGTGGGAAAGTAACTGGCCCAGACCAATATCATTGCAGATTCTTCTTTAGATTGTCTCTCTAAATCTCTAAATACATAGCAAAAGCCTCTAACCAGATATGACAGTTTTATTCAAAGCCTGGATGAATGGTAGACTTGTAAATATCTAAGATCAATTCAGGTGAGAAAAATTATGTAGCACAACACAGTGAACTAGCTTTCCTAGCAGCAGACCTCGCAGTCGATTCAATATATTCTGTCCACAGAAAATGTTTTAAAAATGCCGAGAAAGAAAAATGTGTTGCAATATCACCTTTCAGGATATATATATATATTAGAAATTTTCAGTCAAGTGTGAAATGAAATCATTTTACAGTTGAAATGCTTAGATACAACTGTAAGTTCTATGCTAACAGTTTCTTCTATCACACTTCTCACTTGTGGAACACTCTTCTGGCTTCTTGTTTTCCAGTCAACTTTAATTTTCAAAAATTTAAATGTAGTATCAATTATTATCTTCTTAATTTTTCTTCTTTTACCGTTCTCTCTGCTTAATATTGTTGTTTTTTATTTTTCGTATTTTCTCATACTCAGTAATCCCTTGCATTTTAGTGGCTTTATTGCCTTGCTTCAGATGAAATGATATTTTTTTAAAAATGCCACAAAATTTTGTACCAACACAATACAAACTATACAAAAATAAAGAGTATTTATGAATTAAGTTTAACAGAAATGGATTTTGTTCATAAAACAAGTATGAAAAATTATTTTAAAAATCTTTTCAGTGCACCGTAAATGCTTATTTAAAGTGCTGCAGAATATCAGAGTAATATCAGAGGAAAGATAATATAAAGAGAATGCAACCATTAACCATTTGCGTCATATTTATTTTGAAGCTGTATTAGCAGATGAAATAAAGTGGTTCAATTGCAAATTCCACTTACTATTTAAAAGGCAATTTCTTGGAAAACCCTAAAGATTGAATGAAAATTTTTTTCTCACTACTTTTGCTAATGAATATATTTATGAAAACAATATATTATTTTACTGTATACAAATTTTACAAGGCTGATGAACCTGAATTATTTCAATCTATTCTTCTTTTGTTTTTTCCTTTTACAGAATTTTTGTAAAGCTGGGCTAAGATTTTGCTAATCTGCTTAGATTCAGATCAAATACACAGTCATACTTATATTAGATCATTGCAAAATTTTGTTCCAGATTTTCATTGTTTTTAATTTTATAATTGGGTACAAACTTTTGCAATGATATAATAGAAATTCCTGACTATGAACATTCTGGTCTTGATATTTCATGCCTTTCTTCTATGGTAAAAACAGTAACAATGTTTTTAATCAAGAAAAGGTTCAGTTGTCCCAGTAATTTTAGGCACACTCATATAAAGATGAATTTAATATTCTTTCTGCTGTTGAATTAATGGCTAGAAATATCTGTGTTCTTTGCATGATCAATATTTTGACTTCCTAATCTATTCCAGAAATAATTGCACACACCTCATGTGAATATGGCAGTAGTGAGATTAACCATTTCCTTATAAGAAAATATTTGGCAGACATTGACCAAATTGTCACTGCTGCAGCAAGCTGAAATCTTTAAAGTCTTTTGCTTAAAGCAGTGAACCAGGAAATTAAATTTTTCACGGCCACTGTTATCGCTCTTTTTTATGTTAATAAATATACTTGTGAAAACATAATAGATATTATCTTATGGTATACAAACAGATTTTATAAATCTGAAGTAATTCATTGTTTTTTTTTTTATCTGATCTCAGAAAAACATTGGGCATGATGCTTTGCATGCAGGCAGCCATTTGTAATGTGAAAAGTGCACATGTGTGTATGTTCAATTGTTATAAAACACTTGTTTGGTGAATATTCATGATTTCAGCAGGTATTTTAAGGATTCATTGGAACTGGCAGGCAGTCCACTCCCAGCAGCTGTTGAGAAAGTATTACCATTAGCTACACCCTATAATGGACTGTGCATTCCATGATTTATGGTGTTGGAAAGAGTTCCTTCTTTTCTTTCCTCAGTAGCAACCCCATTTTGAAGTCTTTCTTTTTTTGCATCACAGAATTGCCCTCCCAAAAACATCCTGACTACAAACAATCTCTTTTTGATATAAGGTGCATTTCTATAGCAAAACTCAGTAGCAATACAGTGATGTATTTGTGAATCATTTATGTATGAACAGCCTGATAAGTAGGGTTTACTTTCCTTTTTATAACAAATAATTGGGAAGACAGAATGGATGGATGGTTGCTAGCAAAAGGGCAGCCCAAAATGCAAATTACAAATTGGAGATACCAAAGTACAAAAATTTAAACATGTAGAAAGTGTTTTAACAAAGGATGGAAAGTGTGACATTGAAATTCAAAGATGTATTGGAATAACCAAAGATGCATTCCAAAAGCTAAGCAAAGTATTAAGAGACAAAACAAAACTTTGCTAGAAATAAAGAAAAGAATATTTAACTGTTATATGATATCTGGCCTCCTCTATGGCAGTGAATGTTGAACAAAGATGAAGAAGAGACTTGAAGCAAGAGAAATGTGGTTCTACAGGAGGATGTTGAAGATACCATGGACCAAACATGTGAGCAGAAACAAAATTTTAGAGAAAATGAAAACAAAAAGGGAACTTACACTTAACATCAGGAAGAGACAGTTGAAATTTGTAGTGCACATAATGAAGAAAGATGGCTTAGAAAATTTGATACTCACAGGACAGATTGAAGGCAAGCGGGACAGAGGAAAAGAATGCATGACATACTTAATGAACTTGAGTAAATGGATGGCAGAACAGAATTTATGACAAATAAAAAAAAATTATTAAATGCTACAAAGGAGAGGAAATTGTGGAGAGCCATGATCACCTATATCTTGCGGTAGACCGAGCATATAAAGATTGGATTCCATAACAAGCTTAGTGCACTTTATGATGCAGAATAGATTTCTTACTTCTTATAATCTTGGTTAGTGCTGAATAGTTTTGCTACCTCGGTTCCGATTTGTTACATTATCTTTTTACTATTTTTCACCCAACGCAAGCTCCAAGAGCCACTCAATACAGAGGGCTACTGATTGAGGTTGTTTTATAAATGTAAGAGAAGAAAGTAACAAGTGCAGATTATGATGATTTGTAGGAAAGAAAATGGTTGACCGTAGATTTAGATTGTAGTGATTAGGGAATTGTAGCAATTGTGAATTTGGGAATATGTTCCACAGAGTAACAGTTCTTGAGAAGAAACTGTCTGAATGGAACTTTCTTCTTACCAATGGTCTATAAAAAGAGTCAGGATGATTCATCTCTGTGTACATGGGCATGGGAGGTCCTAACTGTAAAGGTCTGAACTGGTGGGGCAAATGATCATACCTCATCAGAACATTTTCTATAGAAATAGTAGCAAGTGACTTGCAGTATTTTGCAAATAAAAACTTAATCATTGACATGAGAAAATTGTTGCATCAAGCCATAGACATTTCTAAAGGAGTTAGTCACTATGCATTACATCCATATCTAACAAGGTGATTTCAGAACATGACTCAGACCAATATTTCATTTTTGTAGTATCTTATAGAATTACAGATATATCAAATTGAAAAAATTGAGCCTGGTCAGTACCTAGATAGGTGACCACTTGAGAATACCAGGTGCTGTAAATTTGGATGTGTGGCTGGTATGGCTTATGTCCACGTTGCATTGAAACACCAGTTCCTGTATCATCACCAAAGTTAAGCAACATTAAGTCTGGTCAGTACCAAGATGAGTGACCGCTTGAGAATAAGAAGTGCTGTAAATTTAGATGTGTGGCTGGTATGGTTTATGGCCACATCACATTGAAACACCAGTTCCTGTATCATCACCAAAGTTAAGCAACATCAAGTCTGGTCAGTACCTAGATGGGTGACCACTTGGGAATACTAGGTGCTATAATCTTGATGTTATGATAGATAATGGCTCAGATTGAGAAATTGGAGAGCTGAGTTGGAATTCGAATTGAGTTCATTACATTCACTTACATGCAAAAACCGTTGAATCCACCTCTTATCCCCTGTCTATGGGTTAAATAGTAGGACAGACTGGTTCCTATAACCTTGATTGCCAACTAGTCTACTGTAGAAAGTAACAACATTCTACTGCAAGAATTCTTCTGCCAAGCCATGAATCAAAACGAGAAATGATCACCCAAGTATGTATCATGCATAGCACCTAAGGAATGTTGGGACAAAAGTTCAACCTATCCTGTGGTCAATTTCCTTATCTCCTATACTAAATTTCTCGTAGCTGATCTGTACACCAAAATCTGAATTGATTATGGAGTCTGACATGAGAACTAGTCTGATAACTTTATTTCAACCTTAAACAATAATTTCAATAAGATTTTAAGTAGTTCAATCTTGAATATCAACTGCCGAGGTTTATTCACTAAAAATGGCTGAAGAGGATACATTGTCAGTTTTTTAATGAGGGGGACTGTATACCCAAATCAGTTCTATGTATGACCCCAGGTCACATTTTATAATGGATCATTTAGAAATTTCTTAGTCCTTTTAAATTATTATTACATATACATTCTTCATCTTCTATGTGCTGTGCCTCTTCAGGATGTAGGCAATCATGGCTCTCCACAATTTCCTGTCTTTTGTAGCTCCTAATAAATTTTGTCTTTTTATTATCTCTTCTAAACCTTGTTCCACCATCCATTTACTCAAGCTCAGTAAATAGGTTATGCATTGTTTTCCTCTCCCCCACACGCTTCAATCTGTCCTGTGAGTATCAAATTCCCTAAACCCTGTTTCCATATGATGTACCCTACAAATTTCAACTATCTCTTTCTGATATTAAATATAATTGTCCTTCTTGTTTCCGTTATCTCTGAAAATTCCTCATTGCTCACGTGTTCAGTCCATGGTATTCTCTACATCCTTCTGTCCATCCTGAGTATGATGATAAACTACATCCGCGTCCTGGGTATGATGATAAATTACATCCGCGTCCTAGGTAAGACGATAAACTACGTCCAACAGCAAGGCCTCTGATCAGGAAGTTTTGAGGAGCGTGGAACCACTTCTTAATTGCTAGTGTTCCTAGGTCCGCCCTGACCCAGGGTGGTAGCACCTGTTAGGGTCCCAGCTATGGGCAAATAGTTAACCCCGAAACTGGGGTAAAAACACTATGAAAGTGTGGAAACAGGTTTTAATACCAGAAATACTTTGTAAAAATTTATTTCAGCAATAAATTTTTGAAGAAAAAAAACTATTATCAGCTATACATTTTTGAGGAAAAAAATATTACCAGCAATAGATTTTTTTTAAAATTATTACAACAACACATTTTTTTAAATAAAAAAATTATAAGCAGAAATAGATTTTTGTCAGAACAAAATATTACCAGCAATGAAAATTTTGTCAGCATTAAATAACCCATTGGGGTTGATATGCCGTAAAACAAATCAAACCAAACTACATGACTTCTGTAGAACCACATTTCTGTTGCTTCAAGTCGCTTCTTCATCTATGAGGATATAATCTACCATTTACAACCATATAGGAACACTGATATTACATAACAGTTTAGTAATCTTTGTTTCAAAAAAATTTTTCCTATTTTTTAATACTTTGCTTAGCTTTGGAATGCATCTTTCACTATCCCAATGCGCTTTTGGATTTCAGTGTCACACTATCCTCTGTTAAAACACTTCCCAGATATTTAAATGTTTATACTTGTTTGATTTTAGTATCTCTGTAATTTACATGTTGGGTTGTTCCTTTTGCTAACAACTATACATTCTATCTTCTTGTATCTAATGTTTAGTCATTTCTTCTTGATTTCCTTCACTACCTTCTGTAGAAGTTGTAGTTTCCTTTATGTGTCTGCTATCAGCAATGTGTCATCTGTTTAGATTGTGGCCACCAATAATAAATCCTGGTAGGACTTTTAATTCTCTCAGAACCACCTCACTGTCTAGATTGAATAAGTCTGGTGAGAAGATACATCCTTGTCTTACACCCCTTTTCTCTTTTTGTATATTTACTGAATTTCTTTTTCTAACACTATGCAGGTGGTTTGCTACCAGTATAGGTTCTGGATTATTCTAATATCCTTCCTAAATATGTTAAGGTTAATGAGCAATTCTAACAGTTCTTTCTGATGTACTTTATCAAAAACATTTGCATAATTTATAAAACACAAGAATCCATTCTTCTGCATTTGTATTGATCTTTCTTATATCATTCTGAGCATAAATATTGCTTTCCTCATTTCAGTGTCTTTAATGAACTCACACTGTTTTTGTCCTATTTCTAGTCTAATTCTGCTACTCACTCTATTCATTAGAACTCGGATTATAAGTTTTGTTATATGGCTCATTTTCTAATTGTCCTATGGAGTTCACATTTGTTTGCACCTGTCTTCTTAGACAGTGCTATGAAAATGGCTCTTCTTTGGTCTTCTGGTATATCACCCCTGTTGTATATTTTGTTTACTTGTCATCAAGTTTAGGAAAATTAATGACAGATGGAAAAAGATTTTTCATGTGATACATTTCACCCTTTAAGACTTCATCAGACTTAAGGGATGTTTATGTTAATGTAAGTACACATGCTCATGAAGGAGGGGGGGACACTTAGATATTATTTTTTTAAATTAATTTTTTTTTTTTAAAGATCACAACATCTATCAGAGAGATCAAATTTAAATTTTTATCATTACATTATTCCAAAATTTTAACACATCAGCAGACAGCTATTAATATCAACAAAGGAGCACAAATAGTTATTAATTAAAAAAAATAGTAATTAATGTATAATATTATCTCTAACTACATGTACAAGAATGTCGTTTTTGATAAAAGTTAAAAAAATAACTATAAATATGTAAAAAATGTGTATATTGTCATAAATTTCTTTTTCCACAATATAGCTATTTGTGCTATGTTTTAATGCTTTCTTAAACAATAATAATACTGAATAAATTTTTAAAAATTAAAATATATTTAATCACATCTCCCTAAGAGTTGTCACGATCTGTAAATATATCTATATAGTCAAACCAATTTCATTTTTGTTTCTTTTTGTTTATGTTATTATCTCTTTTATTATTAAGTACTTCATATTGGGTGCAAATTTACTGTAGACAGTTTGGTAATTATAGCACTTTCTATCCCCTTCATGCAGTGAGGTGGTGCTGCTGTATCAGGAATAGATCTCTGGGCATCAGCATTTTTAGTTGCTCTTTATTCAGCCACTAAGAGCTACGCTTTTTTTTATTAGTACTTATGTTTTGATAAACAGTTTCAAGACCAGGTTTTATGAGTTCCACTATTAAACTGCACATTTCCTTCTTTTAGAGCATTCATTTTAAAATAATAAAGACTAAAAATAAATTTTATTAGAGACATTAGGTTTCATATTATCTGCTGGAACATAAACCACAATTATGAAGAATGGCCAAAAGTAATATGTCTTCTAATCTCATTTTAAAATTATTAATCAGAATTACTTGGAAATTTTTTTAAGCTATAAACTGTAAAGTGTTGAGAAGTCTAGAGGAAAATTTGTGGAGTTATCTTCTTTTTCCCGTCCATAATCCTCTTTCAAAATAACTTCCTCTCTGGAAACACAAAGAAAGTAAAGCACTATCATAGATTTTCTGTTTTTGAAAGAATACTACAGACCAATACATGAGATCAGTGAATGTTTATAGAGTGTAAGCAAAGTAAGAAAATGAGTCAGTCAAGTTTACAATGATCCAAGACAGAAAGTAAAAACTGATCTTAGTGATAGGTACTGCAGTGGCAGGTCAGCTACTGCTGTGATGAAAATAAGGCAAAATAGGTTGATCTTATTAGAGCTGACAGAAGAATGATTATTTCCAAACTCTATAAAAATACTTAAGTGAGTCATGGTAGTGTCTGCAGTTTAGTGCAGTCTCTGAGCTACTCAAAGAGCTGTGCAAAGTAGATTCCCACAGACTTCATGAAGGAGCAGAGGATGGTTTCAAAGTTGGGGTATTTACAAGAGATGAGGCCTTGGTTCAACAATATGACTCAGAGAACTACAGAATCTTCTGTAGGGAATGTGATGTGTTTTAGACCAGAAATGTATTGAGTCTATCTATTTAATATCAATTCTCACTCTTCCATAAAAAAAGTCTTCTTTGAAAATAACTGATATACTTTTTCAATATATCATTGCATGGGCCTCTTCTTCTATGTACCCTATCCCTTCAAGAAATAAAGGATCAGGGCTCTCCACAACTTCTTATTCCCTCTCTCTGTTATGCCATGTATTTTGCAGAAGTACATTCTTTAGCTTGCATTATTTACATTATTCGGACTTTTATCCTCATCTTCATTGCCATATTCACAACATTTTTGTATGCTCCAGCCTTCTTCAGGTTACTGGAATTTTGAACCGAACCCTTTATTTCATCCACTGTGGCCTGGTATTGAACTCACAACTGGTGAGCCAAAACCTGCAGAGTTGAGTCAAAGGGAAATAACTGAGACATCCAGAAGAAGCATGGTGCATGGAACTAGAACAATCTATGCCGGTGGCCAAAATAATGGACTTGTTTCACACTCTCATTCACCTGAAGAAGGTCAGAGTGTACAACAGCCAAAACATTGTGAATATAGCAATGAAGATGTGGATAGCAGTTCGAATAATGTAAATAATACAAGTAATCATAATACCTCATCTCAGAGATATAGACACACATTATTTAGTTTGGTTACTTGCTATTCTCTCTGACCTTGTGAGAGTCAAATTTTCCAAGCCTTCTTTCCTCATTATGTGTTCTAGAAATTTCCACTTTTTTGAACTGTAAGCATCCTTTTTGTTTCAATTTTCTTTGGAACTTCTTTACTGTTCACATGCTCTGTCGATGATATTCTCAGCATCTTTTTATAGAATCATATCTCTGTTGCCTCAAGTCTTTTCTTCATCTTTAAAGAAATTATCCAGCATTCACTTTTGGAGATTGATATTGTATAGTAGTTCAGCATTCTTTGTTTCTAATTAAATCTTCTCGAGCTAACATTCTCGGCTGACATGAAGCAGAAATACTATATTAAATACATTGTTAGGTCAGCTTCTAAGAAAGTTGGTTCACTGTGCCATGCTAAACAATTTTTCTCTCCAGAATTTATCATGCATATCTATAAGTCTACCATTCGCCATGCTTAAAATATTGCTACCACATATGGCCCAGTGCTCCTGCTATTTATCTAGAGCTCCTTGATAAAATCAGCAATATTATTGGTCCTAATCTGGTGCTTCAGCTTCACTCACTTTCTCACCACTGTAAAGTTGCCTCCCTGTGCCTTTTTTTAGAAATACTTTTATGGCAATTGTTCAGGCGAGCTCTTCACTTTGGTACCTATATTTTATGAATTTTATCACAGTACTAGATTATCAATGAGGTCTTACCAATTTACAGTTGAGATGGCTAGATGTAACCATAAGTTTTATGTTAACATTTTCTTTTCTTGCACTTCTCGCATGTGGAACTCTCTTCCGGTTCCATGATTTCCAGCCAACTTTAATCTCCAAAAATTTAAATGTAATGCCAATCGCTATCTACTGTCCTCCCGATTACTCTTCTTTTCTTCTTGCTCCCTAGTAATGTTTCTGTTTTCTAATGCTTCCACACCCGCTAATCCCTTGTGTCTTAGTGGCTTTACTGTCTTACTTGACATGAACTCAATTAAAAAAAAAATCTACCTGTTTCTGAATATGTTAGCTTTTAAAAGGCATTGTTTTCTATTTCAGTGTGCCTTCAAATTTCAGTGTCACATGAATTTAGAGAGCCATAATCACCCATGTCTTAAAGGGATGTGACACATAGAAAGAGAATCTGCTTGGTAAACTTGAGCAAATGGATGGAGAAACAAGTCCTGCAAAGAAAATGTAGGGTCATAAAGGAACAAGAGAGAGGTGGATGTGCAGCTGGTACAATGATTAGTGTCTCAGAGAAATTGTCAAGGCAAGTTCAGATTCTGTCTGAGTTTGCTACATTTCATTTTTTTAGACTGAATACTCTCAAGAAAGGTCTACATGCATTTCTCCCCACAGCTGTGGGTTAAATAGCAGGACAGGCTAACCGTGATTGGCAACTAGTCTAGAAGATGGATAAGTCAGAATTCAAAACTATATTTAGACCTGGTAAGACATATACATGGAAAAGATTATACATTTAACAATTAATTGTGCCATCAGGCTGTGGACTCCATAATCTTGAGTGAGATAAAAAAAAATATAAGCACTAAGGTCAACAGAAAAAGGAAGCTGTGGAGAGCTACAACCGTCTATATCCTGGAGGGGTATGGTACATTGAGAGAGAGAATTTCTACAGCATTTCTGTTTTTGTAGAAAATGCTTTATTTAGACATCAG
>CAHIKZ030004187.1:802500-847500 GCA_903632075.3 Acanthosepion pharaonis | reverse complement strand
CTGCACTAGGACTGCCAACATTAATCAATTTCACATTTTGATATTTCTACAATTAAAAAAGAAAACAGAAAGAAATCATTATTTCAAAGGAATTCAGATGAAAGTTATTTACCCTCCTCCTCATGGATTAAGCATCTGACATACAAACAAAATGCCACAAAGTAAAGACAGGAAGTGGGGACTAAATCAGATATTGAGTTTTAGATATTTTTGAGTTTATATTTTTTATCTAATCCTCTCACAAAATGAAAATTTTTAGATCTATTTATCCCACTGTAACTATTTTTTTGTTTTTATTTTAAAAAACACATTTTTAGGGGTTTTATTTTAAAAAACACATTTTTAGGGGTTTCATTTTAAAAAACACATTTTTAGGGTTTTTATTTAAAAAAAACACACATTTTTGTGGAGTCTTTATTTTAAAAAACACATTTTTTTAAACTTTTCTACTTATACTTATTTTCTTGAATGCAGTTTATATAATCTTCTGTATATAAGTCTGTTTTTTCATCAAATGTTAAACCAATACAAGGCCTAAGAGCCACTCAAGGTTACTCTGTGGACATATTAGCATAGGAAAGAACAGGGGTCAAAGGACAGAACTGATGCTGACTTTAGAAGGAACCGGGAACCCAATCCTAAATGGGAAACAAGGGATAAACCTCTACTTGAACTTGACAATGCATAAAAAGTTTTAGAAGCTGATGTTTCTGGGTGGGGGATTTAAAAATCAGATAAAAAAATGACACTTTCTGATTTATTTCGAAAATTGATGACTATAATGATTTTAGACAAATCATTCGGCTCAACTCGATCAGTATCAATTCATTGCTAAAGATAAAAAAAATGGTTGGCTCTTGTACCGCTCCAATAAGTACCTGATTCCTCCTGCTATCCTCTACCTTTATAAGAGCCAGATCAGGCCAAAAATCTATTCTCGGTATGACAATAATCTACATTTGGCAGCAAGACCTCTGATCAGGAGGTTTTGAGGGGCATCGAACCACCTCTTAATTGCTGTTGTTTACAGGTCCACCCTGACCCTGGGTGGTAGCACCTGTTAGGGTCCCAGCTATGGGTAGATAGTTAACCTCCAAACTGGGGTCAAAACACTATGAAAGTATAAAAATAGATTTTTATAGTAAAAATACCAGCAATACATTTTTGAAAAAAATATTACCAGCAACATATTTGACTCTCGACAAAAACCCTCTTTACAAAAATATATCAATGAAACCTGATCTACTGATGTAATGGAATAACCTGTCACACCCAGGAGTGAGTGACTATACTATAGGTAGTAACTACCTATGAGTATTTGTAATCAATGGACTACAGAGACAAGCTGGGATCTTTTCCAACTGTGCTGGTCAAACTCTCTGCCTCGGAGCAGACAAGGTTATGCTGAAGGGCAAAATCTCGTCTCGGGGAAACAGCTACCCAACCCCATTTTATACAGGGTCTATGGGAGTTTTTGGCTGAGCCTACAGGTTCGGATACCCCACATTAAACTTGTACCTGTGCCACATCTGATCGCATGGGGAGGTTAATAAATATACTAGCTGGGATCTGTTGAGACTTATGCAAGAACTACCGACTTTCTAATAGTAGCATTCTCGACTGGATTGACTTGTGCTGACCTTGTGTATAAATGTTAGCTTTATTCTTATTGTACTGTTTTTTTACAATAAACCTTTTCTTATTTTATCCACCTTGTTTTTCAAGTATATATTCCTATTAGCACGGAATATAACATCTAAAAACTGATTTCTTACACAGAATACATATCTATTCATATGAACTGATCCTAATAATCTTGTCGTCAGCATAAAATAACCCATTGACATTGATATGCTGTAAAACAAAATAAACCAAACAAATCAAGCTGAAAATGGAGTACTGTTGTTATACACGGGCAGGAACTGACCAGTCATCAATTTTCAGTCTTGATCGAGTCACCAAGTCCTTACGGATCACAAATTATTTTCTACCCTACAACCACTTTCTCAGAGACAAAACATCGCAAACCTCTCACTGCTCTATCGCTATTTCCATGGAAATATTTTGGACAAACTAATTCTTTCGTTCCACCTATTCTAACCTTTACAGCTAAGATTCACCCTGCCACACACATTGTAGCAAACGACTCTTATTCCCTTCATATTCTATGGGTGAGACGTAAATTCCACTCAAGCAGCTTCTTCCAACAAACTGATTCTTTGGGGAACCGACTCCCAAGTGAATGCCTCCCCAATCACTACAATCTTAACTTGTTCAAGTCTAGAGTTAACCATTATCTTCCCCACATAAACTGTGCCTCTTATTCTGAAACTTTCTTGCTCGAGTGGCTCTCGGGCCTTGTATAGGATGAACATCATTATAAAATAAAAGAAGGAAATTACGCTTCGGAGCTGAAAGACCAGTGTAAAAGATTAAACAAATTAACAAAGAATAGTAATTAAAATTAAAAAAAAAAAAAAAAAACTAAAAAAAATGATTTCGAAAAAGTGTCGAGTTATTTCCCCTGCATCGAATTACGGCATCTTATGATTAATGACCGCCACCACTCGTCACATATGTATGCGTACTTAAAGATATATTTTATTCATATGCTTACTTACCATAACTTAAGCCTCCAACTGGGACCGTTTTCAATGTTTATTATAAGTTCATTGGCACTACTTAAATAGATTGGTCCACTCATAAAATACCGGGGAAATTTTGTGGGGAAAAAAATTTTTTGTAGAATGTTTAAGTTTAATTAATCTTTCTTCTTTTTGGCTTGCCTTGCCAGAATCGAAAAATATTGATTCGTTATGGTATGGATTTAGAAGCGGGGAGAGTCCTGTTTATTGTCATCGATAGAGTGTCAAATCAATTCATGACTTTTACAGAGTTATTGGCTCTTTAACCATTTTGTGTACGAAGACTTTTTTTATTTAAGTAACAAATAGATTTTTTTTTTTAATAAAAAACAAACGGATATTTAAAAGAACAAAAGTTATTAATTAAACTAATAAAATTATATGTATCCGTTTATTCTTCACTTACAATAATTAGCCCCAAAATATTAAGAATTTATATTTAATTATATAATTCACACAAAATTCTACGAAAGTGGAGTCCTTCCATTGCACTCCAGTTGGGTTGACTTTTGCGATCGTCGCAAATGTGGGAGATTTGGGTGCACTATTTATTTTCAGAGTCACGCTCACCCCGATAAACAAACCGAAAATAATTTAAAAAAAAATTTTTTTTTTAAATTGTAAAAAATTCCTTGTAAGTATCTTGAATGCTATATGCACTTGAAATGTGAATAACTCCCTGATTTTTGGTAATTTTTCATTCTGATGGTTGAAGTTGTTTCGAAGCAAGTTGAACAAATTTTGATTAAAAAAAAAATTTATAACCTCAAAATAGTTCCAAAAAATGTAATATAAAAAAAACAAAAAAGCTTTAATTTAAAATTTATAATTTCTTGTGGGTGAATTATTTTTAACTTTACAATACATTATTTGGGTGAATTAACAGAAACGATCCAAGATAAGAAATTATGAACCTCAAATATTTGTGCATGTTGTTCTGAAAGAAAAATACAAAAAAATAAAAAATTTTTACCTTTGAATTAAAGCTAAAAGAAAAAAAAAAGCTTCAAGAAAGATTTTTCATTTTTATTTTTTAGAAATACATAAACCTTAGGTACCGTGAATCAGTGAACCCATATATTAATTATGTCAGCACTGTTTGAAATTTAAAATTTGTAAATAATAGCTAAATGATTTAGTCAAAGTCCAATAACTCTGTAAAAGTCAGGGATCGATTTGACATTGTATCAATATTATAAATAAGACACCCCTTTTAAATCTACATTTTTCGATTCTGACAAGTGTTGCAGCCTAATTGTGGGTGGATAAAGAATAATAATCTAGAAAAATTATTTATACCCACCAAAAAAAAAAAAAAATTTTTCCTATGTTTTATGAGTGGACAAGTCTAAGCCATGCCAGTTTTAACAATTCTACACTGGCTTTCTCCCAACATTCCCTTTTCTTTCCTTGGAAACAACCAACAGTTGGCGAAAGTAGTAGTTATGGAGGAAATTTGGTTGTCCAGGGTTTTTGTTTTATATTAAAAATCTCAATGTCCAAAATCCAAACAATAATAGAATAAAAATAAAGAAAACATGGTCTCATGCCTGTGAAATAAATCATTTGTATTTAAAAACATATGTACATGGATTCAGAAGAGTCAAAAAGGAGCAAAAATAGTCTTTAGTTGAGTTAAAAGTTTTGGCTAGTTGGTCCAAAGAAAAGGCTGTAATTTAGAAAAAGCATTTTAAATAGTTGAAAAAAGCTGTGGGGGAGAAAAGACTTTTATAGATAGTGAAGATTCACTTACTGTCTTTATTGCTGAAGATGATTCTTTTGAAGTCACTGACAAAGCTATGAAGCTACATTTTCTCTTATGTCCAAACAGCCTGGAGACAGCTGCATTTCTACTCCCCTGAAAGTCAAAATCTGTGGGGTTTTTACAAGAAATCTTTCCCAAAGTAGGCTTGAGAAAAATAGGGTTTTAGTATTCTCTGATTGGTTAAATATTTCACATGGTGATGTCTTCTGGCACGCAATAAGAAGTGCACCTAGCTGTTCACACCACAGGAAAATCTGACATTGTTTAAAGCAGATCCAGCTGGTTTCCTTGAATGTTTTCTAACCCAGGATGAGTGTTGAGTTCATAACTGAGCTAACAATAAAAAGACAATCCATGTAATGGAAACATCCAAAGAAAGGCAAGGTTGTTTCATCTGCAGAGAAGTTGATGACCTCAGTTTTTGGGGAATTTAAAAGGCATTGTGTTTATCAACTATCTTCAAAAGGTACACACCATCAATGGAGAGGACAATGCCAACTTGCTGAAACAGAAAAAGGTTATCAATAGATTCAAGCATAAACACAACCTATGTTTTACTTGTAGATTCAAATATTAACATGGCCAATGTTTTATATGTATCTTCAAATATAAATAAGATCAATGATTTACCCATAGGTTAAAGCATAAACACAACCTATGTTTGCCTGTAGACACAAGTATAAACATGACAGATGTTTACCTATGGACTCCAGTGTAATAAATAGCAAATCTTGACATTAAATAAACTGAAAAAGGGTTGCTATTTTGTAAAATCTACCAAAGTACTAACTTTGTATTAAACTTGGCCTGATGCAGTAATAAAACACTATTTACATTATTTGGACTATTGTCCTCATCTTTGTCACCATATTTATTACAACGTTTTGGCCGTTGTACACACCGGCCTTCTTCAGGTGGTTGGAATGTTGAACTGAACCCTTTATTTCGCTCACTGGGGTAGACTGTTCTAGTTCCACATGCCATGTTTAATGGATGTCAGTTATCTCCTGTTAATTCCCCTCTGAAAGTTCTCCACTGTCTTAACCGTGTATTGAACTTACACTCTTTGGGTCCTGTCACTGGATCTAACTAATGCCTTTATCAAATGTGCCATGTGTCCTTGAAGAAGAAAGCCAGAGCGTACAACAGCCAAAATGTTGTAATAAATAAGGTGACAAAGATGATGACAATAGTCCGAATAATGTAAATAGTTTACATAATACCTCATCTCAGAAATATAGACAGTGATAAAAGTATCTCATTTTATTAAACTCATCTAACCAAGGATTTTTTTTTTCTTTTCACTTGCTTTGATAGCCATGAACATTTGTTAATTATCAAACATCAAGTGCTTTTATTTTTTTTACTCCTGGGCAAATGCTGTGCATTATTTTTACTGATTCTGGGATAAATTAGCTATAATCACTCAACTTCCAGTCCCTCTAGCAATCGTCGCTGTGTTTAACTCCATACAATACAGTTTTTTCATCTTGTGTTTTTTTATTATTTTTCAAAACCCATTACTCTGTTAAATAACCAAGTGCATGTTTTGCCTGTGAGGCAAAGAATAGAAGGAAAGTCATTACCTTCAAGCAGTGACTCAAATAAAAAGGCCATTTTTAACTTGACAATGTTCTTTTTTTTATCTTTTCACCTCAAGCAAGGTGATAATGCCATAAAGATGCAAGGGATCACTGCGAGTCAAAGAAAATAAGAAAACGTTTAGTGAGGAGAAAGAACAATAAAAGAACTGGTTTCAGGAAGACAGAAGGTGGTGATAATGCCACTAAGATGCAAGGGGGTTACTGAGAGTCAAAGAGAATGACAAAACTTTAGTGAGGAGAAAGAACAATTTAAGAACTGGTTTCAGGAAGACAGAAGGTGGTGATAATGCCACTAACATGCAAGGGGGTTACTGAGAGTCAAAGAGAATGACAAAACTTTAGTGAGGAGAAAGAACAATTTAAGAACTGGTTTTAGGAAGACAGAAGGTGGTGATAATGCCACTAACATGCAAGGGGTGGTTAATGAGGGAGAATGACAAAACTTTAGTGAGAAGAAAGAACAATTTAAGAACTGGTTTCAAAGACAGAAGGTGGTGATAATGCCACTAAGATGCAAGGGGTTACTGAGAGTCAAAGAGAATGACAAAAACTTTTAGTGAGGAGAAAGAACAATTTAAGAACTGGTTTCAGGAAGACAGAAGGTGGTGATAATGCCACTAACATGCAAGGGGGTTACTGAGAGTCAAAGAGAAATGACAAAACTTTAGTGAGAAGAAAGAACAATTTAAGAACTGGTTTCAGGAAGACAGAAGGTGGTGATAATGCCACTAAGATGCAAGGGGTTACTGAGAGTCAAAGAAAAGACAAAACTTTAGTGAGGAGAAAGAACAATTTAAGAACTGGTTTCAGGAAGACAAAAGGTGGTGATAATGCCACTAAGATGCAAGGGGGTTACTGAGAGTCAAAGAGAATGACAAAACTTTAGTGAGGAGAAAGAACAATTTAAGAACTGGTTTCAGGAAGACAGAAGGTGGTGATAATGCCACTAAGATGCAAGGGGGTTACTGAGAGTCAAAGAGAATGACAAAACTTTAGTGAGAAGAAAGAACAATTTAAGAACTGGTTTCAGGAAGACAGAAGGTGGTGATAATGCCACTAAGATGCAAGGGGGTTACTGAGAGTCAAAGAGAAAGACAAAACTTTAGTGAGAAGAAAGAACAATTTAAGAACTGGTTTCAGGAAGACAAAAGGTGGTGATAATGCCACTAAGATGCAAGGGGGTTACTGAGAGTCAAAGAGAAAGACAAAAACTTTAGTGAGAAGAAGAACAATTTAAGAACTGGTTTCAGGAAGACAAAAGGTGGTGATAATGCCACTAAGATGCAAGGGGGTACTGAGAGTCAAAGAGAAAGACAAAACTTTAGTGAGGAGAAAGAACAATTTAAGAACTGGTTTCAGGAAGACAGAAGGTGGTGATAATGCCACTAAGATGCAAGGGGGGTTACTGAGAGTCAAAGAGAATGACAAAACTTTAGTGAGAAGAAAGAACAATTTAAGAACTGGTTTCAGGAAGACAGAAGGTGGTGAAATGCCACTAAGATGCAAGGGGTTACTGAGAGTCAAAGAGAATGACAAAACTTTAGTGAGAAGAAAGAACAATTTAAGAACTGGTTTCAGGAAGACAAAAGGTGGTGATAATGCCACTAAGATGCAAGGGGTTACTGAAGTCAAAGAGAATGAGAAAACTTTAGTGAGGAGAAAGAACAATTTAAGAACTGGTTTCAGGAAGACAAAAGGTCGTGATAATGCCACTAAGATGCAAGGGGGTTACTGAGAGTCAAAGAGAATGACAAAACTTTAGTGAGAAAAGAACAAATTAAAACTGGTTTTCAGGAAGACAAAAAAATGGTGATAATGCCACTAAGATGCAAGGGGTTACTGAGAGTCAAAGAGAATGACAAAACTTTTTAGTGAGAAGAAAGAACAAATTAAGAAGTGGTTTCAGGAAGACAAAAGGTGGTGATAATGCCACTAAGATGCAAGGGGGTTACTGAGAGTCAAAGAGAATGACAAAACTTTAGTGAGAAGAAAGAACAATTTAAGAACTGGTTTCAGGAAGACAGAAGGTGGTGATAATGCCACTAAGATGCAAGGAGGTTACTGAGAGTCAAAGAGAATGACAAAACTTTAGTGAGGAGAAAGAACAATTTAAGAACTGGTTTCAGGAAGACAAAAGGTGGTGATAATGCCACTAAGATGCAAGGGGTTACTGAGAGTCAAAGAGAATGACAAAACTTTAGTGAGGAGAAAGAACAATTTAAGAACTGGTTTCAGGAAGACAGAAGGTGGTGATAATGCCACTAAGATGCAAGGGGGTTACTGAGAGTCAAAGAATGACAAAACTTTAGTGAGAAGAAAGAACAATTTAAGAACTGGTTTCAGGAAGACAGAAGGTGGTGATAATGCCACTAACATGCAAGGGGGTTACTGAGAGTCAAAGAGAATGACAAAACTTTAGTGAGAAGAAAAAGAACAATTTAAGAACTGGTTTCAGGAAGACAGAAGGTGGTGATAATGCCACTAATGCAAGAGGGTTACTGAGAGTCAAAGAAGAGATGACAAACTTTAAGTGAGAACAATTTGAACAATTGAAACAGAAGGTGATACTGGTTTCAAAGAGAAAAACTTTAGTGAGAAGAAAGAACAATTAAGAACTGGTGACAAACTTTACTGAGAAAGAGAAAGACAAAACTTTAAAAGAAAGAACAATTTAAGAACTGGTTTCAGGAAGACAGAAGGTGGTGATAATGCCACTAAGATGCAAGATTACTGAGAGTCAAAGAGAATGACAAAACTTTAGGTGAGAAGAAAGAACAATTTAAGAACTGGTTTCAGGAAGACAGAAAATGATAATGCCACTAAGATGGGGGGGGTTACTGAGAGTCAAAGAGAAGACAAAACTTTAGTGAGAAAAGAACAATTTAAGAACTGGTTTCAGGAAGACAAAAGGTGGTGATAATGCCACTAAGATGCAAGGGGTTACTGAGAGTGAAAAGACAAAAACTTTAGTGAAGAAAGAACAATTTAAGAACTGGTTGGAAGGAAGGTGGTGATAATGCCACTAACATGCAAGGGGGTTACTGAGAGTCAAAGAGAATGACAAAACTTTAGTGAAAAAAGAACAATTTAAGAACTGGTTTCAGGAAGACAAAAAAGATGCAAGGGGTTACTGAGAGTCAAAGAGAATGACAAAACTTTAGTGAAAGAAAGAACAATTTAAGAACTGGTTTCAGGAAGACAGAAGGTGGTGATAATGCCACTAAGATGCAAGGGGGTTACTGAGAGTCAAAGAAAATGAGAAAACTTTAGTGAGGAGAAAGAACAATTTAAGAACTGGTTTCAGGAAGACAAAAGGTGCCATTGACATTGCATTTAAACTTTTGACAATTGTAGGTGGTAGGGAAGCAAGTAATCAGAAAAAGAGTTCCATAGGCAAGATTTTGAGAAAAGAGACTATTAAACCAGAACTAATGGTTCCATTTAACTAGTTTAACTGTAAAATGGTGAGATCTAGTTGCCAATCTGGTAGTATGTTTAAATTAATACAGTCAAGTTACTAAGAAGGAGAACAATTGCCCTGAAAATATTTATAGAAAATACAAGAGGCAAGCCACGTCACAGTGGTGGGTAAGAGGATGAAGTCAAAATGCTAGGTCAGGATTTATTACATTAGAGACCCTTCTTTGGATTTTAACAAGATTTTTGAGAATGTCCTTATTGAAATGTAACTCACATTGTAAGCTTATGAGCATTTTTATTCTGAGAACCAATTTTCAGTTTCAGACCTTATAATTATTAGAATGTTTACTCACAAGAATTTTCTTGAAGCATGCTGACATGTCTTTCTATATCACTGAGATGAGGTATTACGATTACTTGTATTATTTACATTATTCGGACTGTTATCTTCATCTTCAATGCTATATTCATAACGTTTTGGCCTCTATATCTCTGAGATGAGGTATTATGATTACTTGCATTATTTACATTACTCAGACTGTTATCCTCATCTTCATTGCCATATTCACAAGGTTTTGGCTGTTGTATGCTCCAGCCTTCTTCAGATGATTGAAATTTCAAACTGAACCCTTTATTTCATCTATCAGAGTAGATTGTTTTAGTTCCACATGCCATACCTCTTCTGGATGTCTCAGTTATCTCCCTTTAACTCAATTCTCCCAGTTTCGGTTCACCACTGCTGTGGACTCATGTCCCAGTGGATAAAGACATTGATTAGATCCAGTGACTAGACCTAAGGAGTTGTGAATTCAATACCAAGCCACGGCAGTGATGAACCAAAACTTAGAGAGTTAAGTTAAAGGGAAGTAACTGAGACATCCAGAAGAGGCATGGTATCTTGAACTAGAACAGTCTATACCGGTTGACAAAATAAAGTGTTCGGTTAGAAATTCCTATCACTTGAAGAAGGCTGGATTGTACAATGGCCAAAATGTTGTGAATATGGCAATGAAGATGAGGATAACAGTCCAAGTAATGTAAATGATGCATGCTAACACATGTTGAAATACTCACAGTATTTAGTATTGTTGAAGTTATTGCTAACATTTTTTGTCAAGATTTACAAACTCTATGTTTCGTTCAATTTTGCAAACCAATTGATGAAATTTGAATAAGCTTTGTCTGGAAAAATACTTTGACAAAATCCCCACTTCACAGTTTCATAATTTCTTTAATTTAATCTCATTTTATAGGACTTCATGGTCAACAACATTTTTTAATTTGGTTTCAATTGGTCGATGTGCGGCTGCTATTTCAGAGGGCGAATGAACGGATGTCACAGAATTTTATATATAGATTTGAGTCTTTAAATATATTTTTCTCCCAGTTATTATATGTAGTCATTTTGTAGGAACCAGTTTATTGGTTAATGAGGATAAAAAAAATTGGTCCCCCACTTTATGTCCAATAGAATAAAAATATAATGTCACATTTTGTTAAAATAGATTCCCCATTTTAAGTGAAATTATCAAATTGCCATAAAAAATGGCAGCCTATTATAAACTTTTCAGATTTAATTCTTTAAATATTTTTTTTTCAATAATTCTACTAATATGAAGGAAGGTTCAGTATATTGCTTAATAACAAAATATAAAACTGTACACTATTTACATTATTTGGACTATTGTCCTCATCTTTGTTGCCATATTTATCACAATTTCGGCCATTGTACGCTCCGGCCTTCTTCAGGTGGTTGGAATATCGAACTGAACCTTCATTTCGCTCGCTGGGGTAGACTGTTCTAGTTCCACGTGCCATGTCTAATGGATGTCAGTTATCAGTTATCTCCTGTTAATTCACCTCTCCAAGTTCTTAGCCAGGTATTGAACTCACAACTCTTTGGATCCTGCCACTGGATCTAACCAACACCTTTATCCACTGTGTCATGTGCCCTTAAGGACATCTGTGTATGAATTTCTGGCACTTATAAACTTAATGTCTTCAGCAACCATTTTTACCAGTGCTCATATTGCAATTTTTGTTGTTATTATTGCTTTTCTCTGGCACTCCTTATTAGTGGCTCCCATATTGTATTCATTTCTATGCTTGGTCAGATCAGGAGATTTTTGTGGCTTAGCATATGTGCTGATTGCTTCAGTTTACAAATTTTCTAATGATGTTTTATGTCTATGATTTCAACCTGATCCCACAGAAGGTGGTGATCAATATGAGCTCTGGTAAAAAAAAAAAAAACATGCAATGATAACAGCAAAAATTGCAATATATGAGCACTGGTAAAAATGGTTGCTGAAGACATTAAGTTTATGAGTCCCAGAAATTCATACACAAATGTCCTTAAGGGCACATGACAAAGTGGATAAAGGTGTTGGTTAGATCCAGTGGCAGGACCCAAAGAGTTGTGTGTTCAAGAGCCTTCTCAGCTTAGTAAATATTTTCAGGAAATATCAGCTTCTAATTGGTCAATAAACACACAAGTGCAATCCACCCACGCACAATATATTTTTCCAGCGTGTGACTAAGTCAAGTTTCCCACCAGGGCGCTGTGAGCCTGTCACGTGATTACATTATTTATAAATAACAGACATGAGTTCGCTCATTCTCTTTTTTTCTCTCTTCTTGCTGCAAAATGTTGTCTCAGAGAATTATCGTCTCGACCTTGTGGTCAGACATTAAATAATATTTCACGCATTCACATACATACGAACTCTTACAAACTTCTCCAAAATACAAACTTTCACTCACACACAAATGTTCGCACACAAACACAATGTTAACTGTCTATGTGCTTTGTAATTGTTTTGTTTAATGCATATATTTGTTATATATATATATATATATGTCTTGTTTGTTTGTCTTCCTTATCTTCAATTGGACTTAATCCATTAATTTTCATGTAGTTGGACTTTCTTCTAACAGGGTATATAAACGCACATTTTTCTTTTCATATCCCCCCCCCCGGTTCTTCTACAAGCCTTTATTTCATTAATGCTCATCATTTGATTTTTAGGGCAGTGGGTATTAATAGGCTACAATGAGAAACCTATAATTAATACAAGATTTTTATTTTTATAATTGATAGCCGATTCTATGGTGGGCATTAAAAGGCTAAATATATGAAGTATAATATCAAGGGAGATAACTCTGAGCAGGAAGTTACAAAAAACAGGAAGCACTTGAATATTCGTAGTAGCATTCATGAATAAAATTGCCCAACCATCACTCAATTCAGACTTGACATGCTCTGCCATGAATCAATTTAACAGCTCCAAAACTGAAGTAATAGAATTATTTCATTAAAACTTGAGTGATTTGATTAATTCTATCCACACATGCCACGAATAAATAAACACTAAGTTTATGAGTGGAAAGAATAAAACTTTCACCAGATCAGTTCATTCATTTCAATCTTTGCTATGAGTGTTAACAGTTTTTATCTCTTTTCTAAAACTTTTAATTATTTTCAGGCATTTTGTGGTCACTGCAAGAGGAAAAGTACTTAACATTGTATTATTTTTTTTTATTTCACATTCTTCAGAATGTAGATTATTATGGCTTTGACAACTTCCTTTTCTTTATTATCTGTGAATTATCATAACTCACTCGTTTTCCATTGCCTTCTCTATGGTCTGGATGCTACCTCTTGAACCTCAAAAGGTTTTAAGACATAAGCTCTTTAGATTCAAGTTTTATGATGTAAACTCTTGTACTTCAACAGGTTTTATAATGTAAGCTACTTCAATAGGTTTTATAACATAAGCCTTGAACCTAAGAAAGTTTTAAGACATAAGCTCTTTAAATTCGGTTTTCATGAGATAAGCTCTTGTACTTCAACAGGTTTTATAATGTAAGCTTTTGTACTTCAACAGGTTTTATAACATCAGCCTTGAACCTCAGAAGGTTTTAAGACATAAGCTCTTTAACTTCAGAAAGTTATAGAAATTTAGAAAGTTTTGGAAATTTTTAATACACAAGCTCCCATTGCAAGATTTCAGCAGTTGTCACTCATCCTATTCTGGTTGACCTGGCCTCAATACTTTAATTCCTTTTCAGATTTACTTAAGCCTTGTATAGCATCCATTTATTTTGCTAACAGATTTTTTCTTAGCAATCTGTCATGATTGTCATACTGTTTTACTAAACTAAGATAAAAACATTGAAAAATCAAAATGAATTAAGTCATATTAAATTGTGTTATTTCGAGGCAATAACATTTCAATGTATTTCTTTTTTTCTTTTTCTAGGTAAGTGTTGCATTATTACAAGACTTATCCTGTGATTTGCTGGTAAGACAAATTTATTTTGTATTGTTTTGTGTTTCAACTGTCAAAACTGATATGATTGAATGATGTAATTTATTTAATAAAAAGGTTTTATGATGTGTGATGGAGTGTAATAGTCATTAAACAAAAACAAATGAGAAATAAAATTTGATTTATCAAACATCCAGGTATTTTACAATTCCGAAACCTAGCTTGGCACAAGGCTACAAATATGGAGCATCTAGTCTGTATGAAAGTCATTATCATTGCCTTTAATAGAAATATAAGATAAATATACTTTAGTCTGGCACAAGTTTACAAGTATAGAGCACCCATTGAAAATGAAAGTCATTACCACAGCCTTCAATTGAAATATTAAAGATCTTTAATATATTTTAGTCTGTCACAAGACTACATGTATTGAGCACTCAATGAAGATGAAAGTTATTACCATAGGCTTCAATAGAAATATCAGAGATATTTAATACACTTTAGTCTTTTTAATATAGTCTGGCACAAGGTCACAAATAGGAGGCACCCAGTAAACTTATTAAAATTGAATGCTGATAGATCTTTTGTCAAAGAAATGCTCATTACTGAAAACAGGAGCTTTAACCAAAAAACGATTGCTTCTTTTAAGGAACTGAATTTTTTTTCTATATTCTTTGATATTTTGGTAAAAGAAAAGAAAATTGTTCTACTTTACTTTTTTCATTCATAAAAAGGAATATAAATTCTTCATAGTTCTAAAATAACAACACCACAAAAAATTGCACAGTTTGTCTTTAGACTTTTTTTTCCTCATTTTCATTTTAAAAATAAACCAAAACCTCTCATTGGAATATGAACAAAGACATTACACGCGTTTCATTTATTTTATTTTTAGTTGGCAGCGAGAAATTGTCAAAATAACTGATTTTTTCATTCCTTGATTGCTTCACTGTATTTGCACAAAATATTAGCATTATTCTTTTTACATTTTCACAAAATGTTTGGAATGCCTAATTTTAACTTAACTGGTGGCTTAGCCAGTTATAATGACACAAAATTTGCTCAATGTATCTTATTACTGTCTGAATAGTTAAAAATATTCCCTAAAAAGCCCTGCCTTGCAAACAGTGTTTTGCATAATAGAAGGCTTCTTTTAAATCCTGATTTCATTTCAGTGAAGAAGGGAAAGTTTATTTTTAATACTGGTATCTTGTATGTCTGATAGCAGACACGGAAAAGAAACTACAAGAACTGCTACAGAGGTATGAAAGAAAGGATTAAAACATCAATTATAAGAAGTGTGGGAAAATTAAATAAAATCAATAATTAAAATAATAATGAATAATAAAAAAAAAAGAAAAAGAAATACATTTTCCCATGATACTAAGATTAAAGGAATTGGAAATATGATTACCTCCCTTGGTTTTGTCAAATGTTAAGTGGTGTTGTTGAAATCCGTAAAAAGGCAACCATTTCCTGCCTCATTCTCTCTCTCTTTTTTACTCCAAGATGTAGCTCCACATGGTAGTTATGTTCCCACTGAGAAACATAGTTCCCCTGGTTCACTGAAAACTGAACTCTCTTCCCACTTTCCGACACATGGCACTCACGTCTTCCAAAACCTCAATCTGTGAAGTAGGTCAGGCTATTCTTTTTGGATTCTTCTCCCACACTTGTCACTTATGGAACTCCCTTCCAGCGCCATGCTTTCCAGCCATCTTTAATCTTCAAAAATTTAAATGTAATATCAATTGCTATCTACTGTTCTCTTGATTCTCTTTTAGTTCCCCCTCATTAGTAAGTAAAACTGACTTAAGCATGACCATTATAATGATGTTTATACTGACTTAACAAGAAAAAGGAAATGAACATCCCATAATCATATTTAAACCTTCCAATGATAAATCAAATAGAAACTTTCCTTTGGTAGTTCCAACTCTGCACAAAGCTGACTTGAGCTTCACCATTAATACAATGCTTATAATTACTTACCCTAATATCTGGATCAAATGAAAAATAGACATGCCCACGAGACATTGAGAATTTTTTTTCACTACAGTCACCATAAAAAAAAATAAATGTCCAGGGTAGTTTTTGCATGCTTTTTCTTTAATCATATGTGAACACACCTAAAATACACAAACATGTAACCTTGTTAACTTTCATAGAGGACTGAATATGGTTGTCCGAAACAGACCAGTATGCAAGTTACAAATTGGAGATACCAAAATTAAACATGTGCAAAAATTTAAATATCTAGCAAGTCTTAACAGAACATGGAAAAATTGACTCTGAAATCCAAAGGTGCATTGGGATGGTGAAAAATGCCTTGTTCATTTGAAAATGACAACTTTTTCCATTTCACTAAAACAGACATTAAACACATCAGTGTTATTGCTTCTTCTATCTTCCTTCCTTTCTTTCTCTCTTTCTTTCTCTCACTGAAAACAAGTAATGTCTCTGATATGACTTTTCCATCTTTCCACACAAAACAAAATAATCCATTATTTATAAGATATTAGCCAGGTGTAATATACATACATGTTAACTAAAGAACAGATAAGCAGAATTATAAAATTTTTATAGAATTATTGAAATATATCTAACACTGGCAAAAAAAAAAGCAACCAGCACAAGTCTGTTTTGTATTTTGCTGAAAAAGTAATTTTCAACATGATTCTTTCATACAATAATGATTTATAATAATTTATTTCCCAAATTTTTGAACTGATCCAGTCTTTCCTATCAAATTGTGAAATGAAAGTTATCCTGAATGAACATTCATCTAGATCCTTCCGTACTAATGCAGGTAACCCCCAGGGATCCATCCTTGGTTCTACTTCGTTTTTAATTTTTATTAATGACTTTCCTGATGGCATCAACTCACTTGGTATCTACGCTGATGACACAACCATTTAATCCTGTCTCGATAGTAAGTCTGATCACTTTGATCAGGTCAAAATGGCAGCTAAGATCCAAAACAAGCTTCAGTCTGTTGTTAACTGGGAGAAAGATGGCTTCTTAATTTTAATTCCTCCGAAACTAAACTTCTCTCCATTAATCATCTAAGAAACCTCTCTCTGGCTTCTAGTCACATGGTAGATGCTAACATCCAGGAAATTAACTTGTTTCACCTTCTTGGGCTAACATTCACCACTGACATGAAGTGGAAAGACTATATTGAATCCATTGCTAGGTCAGCTGCTAAGAAAGTTTTTGCATTTGTTTCTTTTGTTCCTCATCTCAGAGAATTAGACTCACTTTACAGCCACCCTTATTGCCTGATAGAAGATGGGGGTATGTTTATTTTTTTAAGGAGATTTTTTAATGCCACCAAACTTTATTAATTTATTACCACATTTCTTCCTTTGGTAAACTTTTCCTAAATTTAAATTCTAAATTCTTGACCTGTAGGGATGCAAAAGTCAATTAACACTCTTTGGGTAAGATGAATTCGTGAGGTTCACCAAATAATATAATCATATAAAATTTGACAAAATCCAAAGAAGGATCTGCAATGTCATCGATCCTGACTTGGCATCTCAACTTTAGTCACTTTCTCACTGATATGATATGGCTTCCCTCTGTCTTTACAAATAGTTTCTTGGCTACTACTTTTTTTCCCTGGTGCCCTGACTACACGAGTTTAAGCATGCTACTAGCTTGGCATCTAGGTCCCATCCTTTTACTGTTGAATTAGTTAAATGCAATTGCCACTTCTACTCCAACAGTTTCTTTTCTCACACTTCCTGCCCGTGGAACTCTCTTCTGTTTCCTTGCTTCCTTGATAACTACAATCTTCAAAAATTTAAATGCAATGTCAATAGCAATCTTCTATGTTCTTGAACACCATTCAGCTTTTATCCTTTCCTCAGTTCCCTCTACACCCAGTCTTTTCTCTCACCTTCACTCTCTGTAACACCCCTGCATACTTGTGGCATGATTAAAAAATCTAATTAGATTTTTTACTCTTTTTTAGAATATTCAAAATTTTGATTAAAAAATTTGTTTTTCTTGCATCAGCAGTTGTACTAACATTTAGCATAGCAGATTTTGGCCTCTTTTTTGCAGTGACAGGCACATTAATTTGGAAATTCTTGCAAAAATCAAATAATTGTCAGATTTTTATGAAATTTTCAAGACTTATTCACAAATGAAAGAAATTGTTTTTGTTCGTACATTAATATAGTTCTAGATACATACATAAAAAATCCATACATTCAGTTTAAAATAAAAAATAAAATTCATCCACGATAATAGCTGAAAGTACTCAGATATGTGAGACATTTATATCCAGAAAAGGAAATAATTCTATGAACACAAGAAAAATTAAATAAAAAGCTTAATTGCAGTCCCTTGTCAGTCATCTTTACTGAAACATGTATAAAAGAAGGATTACTGAGCAAATACACACATACACACACACACACACACACACACACACACACACACACACATATATTCAAGAATTATAACATCACTACAGTAACCATATGTTTCAACAAGTGTTGAAACAAAATGGCTATTTTTGTAATGGTGTTATAACATGTTTATGTTATAATTTTTGAATATATATATATATATATATGACAGTTATATATAAAATCTATTTGAGAATGCATGCTTTTCATTTCTTTATTTTAACTGTTCTGATCTTTCCTTCTATGCATTAAGGTGTTAGTATATCACAGATATACTGATACCTACAATGTGGCAAATTTTTTAATTGAGTTTGCCCCAAGGAAGGCAATAAAACCATTTAGTCACCATATGCTATTAGTTGTGGAAGAATTAGAAAACAGAAACATTACTAGGGAGCAATAGCAAAAGAAGCGTAATCAGGAGGACAGTAGATAATGATTAACATTGCATTTAAATTTTTAAAGATTAAAGTTGGCTAGAAAGCATAGAGCTTGAAGAGAGTTTCACAAGTGCAAGAAAAGAAACTGTTAGTATAGAACTCAGTTGGTGAGACCTCATTGCCAGTCTAGTACTGCAATCAAATTCAAAAAGTCAAGGTACTATAGTGAAGAATACATCTGAACAGTTGCCATGAAAATATCTGTAGAAAAGGCACAAGGAGGCACCTTTACAGCAATAGAAATGTGACTGGAAATATTATCTCTTGCCTAGCACCCCCATTAAAGCCTTTAAATAATTTTACAATATTTTTTTTATTAAGTGCTCCCATGTGTTTATTGTATTCTTGCTTAAAAATCACATTCCATGCAGACTTTTAAGCTAGAAAACAGCAATGATAATTTTGAAAAAATAACTTTGAATTCCTCAATCCATTCTATAGAACTTCAAAGCCTCACTTTAACTCTGATTCCGGTCAAAAGACCGATTTGGGCCAAAATTTAAATTCAGGCTGAAAACTGAGTTCTTCAAATCACAAACTCTATGGAACTTCAAACCCTCATGTTAAGAAACGTCTCACTTTAACTCTGATTCCTTGACATTTTGAAGAAATAAAATTGATTTCCTCAATTTACAAAGTTTTCGTTGATATATTTTAAACTGAATTTAAAACAAAAATTTATAAATTTACAAAGTTTTTGTGTTACTTTAAACTCAATATAAATAAAAACCTTTTAAAATCACTAATTTTTTTCAGTTATTTTAAAATTTGAATTTTTAACTGTTCCCTTCTCATCCAGACACAAATCCCAATGCTAGATGTTCAAGCACCAGATGATGAGCAGATTTTCAGTCACAGGATCATCCTGATTCCAAATTGGTATAATCTGTCTATGCAGAGCAAGTGTGATCTGAGTTAGAGGAGTTTCAGACACATGGACGGACAGACATAATTTGCTTCTTTTTTATTTAGATTGAGAAAAATTCCAACACTCACCACAATTATTAAGGCTCCCACTGGTATTAGGCACCTAACAGTAGAATGTTTTTCAACTTAAAAATATGCAGTTGCAAACATAGCATGTGTGCATCTTAAAAATAATATACAAATTCTTTAGTCTCATAAAAAAACTGAACTTTGTTATTGTTTATTAAAAACTGACATGTTCAAGGTGAAATGCCTGTAAGTGTTGATTGCTACAGAGTAGAAGTTTATATCTTGTGGCAATCTTCTGCTTTGAAGATAAAAATGATATAAAGTACAATTTCTCATAAGTTCAATTGGACCAGACAGTGTAACATAGTAACATTTAATTTCTCTACATTATATCTATGAAATGTCTGTGTGTGTTATGTTCACTGGTTGGAGAAAAAAAAAAGAGAATTTAGGTGGGCTATAGTTTTTATATCAGTGGTGACATCATAGCTAACATCAATAAATTTTATTTATTTTTCATTGATGAAAAACAAGGGAGTTAACTTTAGTATTTTTTATTACAACACAAGTTTTATTAAAAAAAAAAAAAGTTTTGCAATTTTTGTCATAAGTTCCATAAGCCATTAGGATCCCAGAAGCACCAAAATATATGACAGCTATAGTGGTAGTGGCATGTCTAGGACATTGAGTCTCAACTGCTGTATCATGGAATACTAGTGTGCTGTACAATTCTCTTAAGTGTGCCACAAAAATAGTGTCACAGCATACTTATTGGAATTGATACATTTTGGATTTCAATACAAAAGGAATATTCCACATTAGCTAAAAAGGCTTTATCAGTTTTATTGCAATTTTCTATTTCTTATATGTATTAAGCTTCTCAACCCTAAATAACATCAAAACTAAGAAGCAAGAAAGTCTACACTGAACTGAAGCAGAAATGAAGATCTTGTTGCGAGATGTACACAGAGTGAAATATATCAGAAGGCAAAATTAAGTAAGATGAAGGTTATGAGTGCTTATAGCATCTGTATCCCATAAGATATAGGTTATACAAACAATTCAAGAACAAATTGCATGGCAAGAAACTACCAAATACTGTTGTTAAAGATTTAATATTAAAGAAATTTTATATCAACAATAAAATATACATGTAATGACAATTACAATATTTGCTGTTGTGATAATTAAGACAATGTCATAAGGAATGTTTATGCAGGAATGTTGTTTAGAAATGTTGGTACTTTTTGATTGTTAAGAAATTTAAAATGATTTGGTTTCTGCAAGAAAAAAGAAATTATATGTGTTCATTCATCTATCAGTGTGTGTACGTGTGTAATTTACAAGTAAGAATAAATGTTATCAAGAGTTGCTTGCCTTTGTCTGTGTAGGCTAAGTTGGTGAAATATACAATTACTTTTTAGTAGTGAAATTGTTTCACTTTCCAAGTCAACTGTAGATGTTGGTTAACAAACGAACAATGGTTGATGAAAGTTTGTTGAGTTCGTTGAGATTTCAATGTGGTGTGTGAGTCAGTGAATTGTCATGTAGAGTGTAGTTTGGTAGCATCTCATTGAACTCTGGTGGCTGACTGTCTGAACTGAGTCAGCTGCGGTTAACTTATAGATTTTCTGTGTAGCGAAATCGGCTCAAACAAGCTTTGCGGGAAATAGGATTCGTTTGGAATTTTGCTACACTTTGGTGCTTATTAGCCAATAAAAAGATTGGATTTGCAAAAAACGAGATGATGATTGGTTAAAGGCTTTTTAGAGAAGAATACATTTTTCTGAAGGGGGTTAAAGGCTAATATGGAAGATTCCACAATCTGCTTACTGCACATTCAACCAAACATTGAAGAAATCACAAAAAAACATCATGCATAGCCACTAAATATGCTGCACAAATAGTTGAATAGAAACATTGAAATAAAATAAGTTCATATTTGTGTGTGTACCTTTTTTTTTTTAAATTTATGGTTTTATTTCATAACATTTAAATGTATATCCTTTAAAAATTTTACTAAGTGTGCTGTGATATTTTTATTCGCTTCTAGCTGTTCTGTTACTTAAAAAGGTTGAGAAACACTGGTCAAGGATAAAAAAAATACTTATGGACCTTACTGTCTTCAGGCTGGTTTTGAATTCAGAATTGTCCTTCTCCTAGACTGGTTGCCAGCTACAGCTAGGGAAACTTACTCTGCTATTTAATCCATAGTTTGGGGAAGAAGTAATTGATTCACATCTTTCCCTGAGAATATTTATGTATAAGTGAATGTAATGATCTCGGTCAAAATTCAGACTCAGTTTGCTGATTCCTCTTCCAAGGTCAGTTTCACTGCCTCTGCTCATATTTTTAAGTACTTTCCAAACTTTCTTGTCATTGATTTGGAAGATTTTCAGATATTTAATTCTTCATCTCAAACTCTATGAACAGATAAATGTTGACGTGCCAAAAAATTAGAGACAGCTCCCTGATAATATGTAACTCTTCAATTTGCCTAAGTAATAGCAGTATTGGGATGCTTGGAAAGAGAGAGAGAGAAAATAAGTCAGTCTTCTATACTCTCCAAGGTCCACCATAGATATTCAGAAAGTTTTTCTCACCTGAGTCCATCCCCTTGCATGCTAGTCGCACTCCCACCTTGCTTGGGGTGATATATTTTTTAAAAAAAAGTTTCTTAATACTATAAATGTTATATTTACATTATATTTACATTATACATATGTTTGAATAAATATCACTTTCTTTAAACAATGAAATTAATATTAACTGGCCTTTAATTTAATTATCTAACAAATAGGGATGCCTACTGAAACACAGGTACCAACTAATTATGATGTTTATAGTAATATGAAAAAAGATTTTAAAAAAGCATTAAATACTTTATTTATGTTTTGGGTACAAAATTAAAGTTAGCAGATCCCAACAAGAGTTGCTCATTTCTAAAGTAGAAAAACTGACCCTTACTTTAATAGCTTCTTATATCTTAATGGTAAAGCACACCTGGTTTAATGTCAGTTTCTCAGATTAAAAAGGGAATACAGGTTTAATTTATTTCAAGGGGTATATTTTCTTTAATAAGACTTATAACATAGAAGATATTCCATATAGCCAAAATAAGGTATTTTGCTAAACATTGTAATAACTTTTATAAGAATCAAAGGTAAGAACAATAGGTTAAATAATGTATATATTGATAATTCATTATCTTTTTAGATGAGGAATTATCAATATATACATTAAACAAAAAAGTGACTTTTTACACTATAACATTCATATTCAACATTAAATAATCCCAAAATGGTCAAATATTAAATTAACAAACCTCATCTAAACTCACTAAACCCTGAACCTTGTGTCCATCGGTGTACTCCTCTAACAAGTAGACTGTTCTGCAGGCTCTCTCTTTTTATTCAGTTCATTTTCTCTAGCAGATTAATGAAGCACTTAAGGTCTTTGGATGAACCTTCCAGCAATTGAAAGATGTCTGAAGGCATTTTTTGCAACTGTTTAGCAAACATGAACACATAGTTTCTTTCTCATTTTTATTGCTTTCCTTAAAATATAATGGACCAAATTTTCACTTCTGTAGTTAATGCATATTAATGCTTTCATTGTCATCAAAAAGAATTTAGCATCATTCATATGATAACTCATAAAAATCACTGAACCTTCTTTTTAATTTACAGAATGGTTGTTTTATACACACGAATGAGAACTGATCTGTTATTTGAGTTCTAGTTATTTCCTTCGAGGCTGAATTAATTTCTAAATTTTCCCAGATTTAAGTTAATTCTTTTAAATTCAGTTTGTGATCAATCTCCACAAGTGAGCCTTTCTATGCCATTGCTGTTTTGCAAGGTAATAGCTGTTTTATTGAAACAACTGAGAACTGATCTGTTATTTGAGCTCTGGTTCATACTTTGCAAACTGAATTAATTTTAAACTTTCTCAGATTAAATAACTCCTGTTTAAATATGTGTTATATATCTATGAGTTAACCATTCTATATCATATCTGTTTTGCTAGCAATTGACTTGTTTTTTTTAGAGCCTTGTTTGATGCCAATTTTTGGTTAGTGAATAAGTTTAAGAAAGAGGCAACAGTAGAGAAGAAAACTGGATCAGGAGGTCACAGCAGCAATAGGGATCATCATTTCAACTCAGAGCTAATGAGATCAATTAGAAAAGATTCAACTCAATTCATAAAACATTTGGCACATGAAAGAGGAGTTTCAGCTATGACAGTCCAAAGAGCAGTGAAAAGAGACTTGAAAATGAAATCATACATGAAACCTTTGACGCCCCTTATTACCCCAGGACAGAAAGTTAGAAGGTTAGAGAGGGCAAAGATCATCTTGAATAAGTTGGAAGATGATCCTAGAATAATATATATATTTGAACTTTATTTCAATCCTTCATGAGTTTCTGATTTTTAGCTATGATTAATTAATGATGAGCATGTCATTTTCATTTATGATCGATTTTATCACAATACTTCTGTTAAGCATAGTAATTATACATTCTTATGGCTCAAAGTAGAGTTAAATAGTGTTATAAAAACCTTGTAGAATTTCAGTAAGATATCTTTAATCATTTCTAAGATATAACGGTTCAGAGTTTAATCTAACAATTGGACAATTTTGCTGTTACACCTGGTGTGTGTGTGTGTGTATATATATATATATATATATATATATATATATATATATATAATCTGAAGTATTTGGTTGTTAGTAAATGTTTCTGGTTTGTGTTTGTCTCAGTGAATGAATAAATTATTTGCAAGTGATATGCCTATCAGTAAAAGGCAATATTAAACATGAGAAATTGATATTTGTATGAAACTAATTTGTGGTTTTCATTTCTGGAGTTACTATATTCTTATTTGCTCTCCTTGCAAGGGACTGAAGAGAAAGAGAAAGTCTTTAAATTTCCTGCCAATAAGATGGTTTCCTTTGTCTATGGAATCATGGGAATTAATTTTTTTTTTTTTTTCTCATGACTGCAAGCTTATCAATTCTTTGTACATATTTGGATTGTAAGAATTTTTTTTTTTTTTGTCAGTGAATGTTGCATAAACATTATTTTTTAAAATAATAATGAGAAGAGATGAGTGTTTTTGCTAGGGAACATGTTTTATTTGAACAACTGAAAACTGACCTCTAATTTGAGCTCAGGTTGAACTTTATTTCAATCCTTAAACTGGATTCAAAATGAAAATTTTTCCAGATATAAGGTCACTCGTATCTAAATTTGCAGGTTGACCCCTTTTATACTGTGTCAGTTTTGGTAGGATAATAAACAGGTTAGATTGTATACATATTTCTTAGTCATCATAATATCTTCATTTTTTCCAGGGAATGAAATGACTAAAATATACACAATGAATTGTAACAATAACTGCATCAGTAGTGTGTTCTTGCATTTTGCACATGACCTACTGCCAGTATACACATAGACTTGGTTTTGGCACTAAATATACACCCATACAATTGCAAGGCCAAATATTATCTCTTCACTAGTACTAAATATCAAGTGAGGTGTAATGTTTTATAGACATGGGTATTTTTTATACATTTCATATTTTCACCCATTGCCAGTCTCTGGCTATGGTTGTTGATGTAATGGAATTACCTGTCACCCTCATGAGTGACTACACTCTAGGTAGTAACTACCTATAAGTATCTGTAAGTCAACGGACTACAGAGACTAGCTGGGATCTGTTGAGTATGACTCAGACTTGCACAAGAACTACCGACCTTCCAATAGTAGCACTCACTACTGGACTGACTTGCGACAACCTTGTGCATAACTGTTACCTTTATTCTTATTCTACTGGTTTTTTACAATAAACCTTTACTTATTTTATCCACCTTGTTTTTCAAGTATATATTCCTATTAGCACAGAATATAACAGTCATTTAGTGTCTTGTCACTATGTACTCACTGGGATATGATTTTTGACACATTTTTCTGCGCATTTCAGTGAGACATGGTTTTCTTGACTTTCTTGAAAGGCAAAATTATTATAAGTAGAAAAAATAAATGTCGATATAAAAGTCAACGACAATTTAATACCATAGGCAGTCAAAAGGTTACAATTACTCTTGGTTGATTTTTCTACTAAGATCTTGAATTATCAAGAAAAGGTTAACCGCTATGTTAGATTTTGTGTCTGTGTGTTGGGATTTCTTTTGGCTTGAGGAGAGAAGGATGGAAAGACAGACAATGCTCTTTCAAAGCAAAAAGTTTCTGTACAAACTGCTGGCATAACCTCTCTGAATCCCTGCATGAACTTTGCAAACTAACTAAGCAACCATGTGCTTTGATTTATATCGTTAGTTGTCCAGTAGGTTGGGTGGGGAGTTTGTCATTGATGGATATTATCTCCAAAAAAAGAACTTCCTATTAACCAACTAGATGACTATATTTCTGAAATTGGATATATTGTGTTTCTTGTTCTTTGGTAAGGAATCAATGTAATTCTGTCTGGATAGTACCCTAAATAAACATTTCCATAAATTTAACTGGGTTTTGCAGAATTTTGGTAAACATTAGTCTTGTCACCACAACTTCCTTGAGAGTTGAGAAGTCGGGTAGGGAAAATTCAATTGTACTGAATTTACTAAATTTTGCTATGTTTACTATTTACATTATTCAGACTATTGTCCTCATCTTTGTCACCATATTTATTACAACGTTTCGGCTGTTGTATGCTCCAGCCTTCTTCAGGTGGTTGAAATGTCGAACTAAATTTCACTCACTGGGATAGACTGTTCTAGTTCCACATGCCATGTTTTTAATTGATGTCACTTGTTAGTTATCTCATGTTAATTCCCCTCTCCAAGTTCTCCACTGCCTTAACCGGGTATTGAACTCACACTCTTTGGGTCCTGTCACTGGATCTAACTAACACCTTTATCCACTGTGACATGTGTCTTTGCTATGTTTGCTTTGGGTTCAAATCCCACCAATACCATTTGTCTAAGCATTTTATAGGTTCTGGTTAATATTTTTAAACCAGACATTTTTCCATTGGGTTCTAATCTGAATAACTAGTCTTCTATAATTTTTTTCCGCTTGTCATTTTTATTTTTTACTTATTTAATTCTTAACTCTCTCTCAGTACCTCAAATCTCTAAATGTTGTTTCATGCATTGTTATAATGTCATCAGGGCTGCTGCTCTTTTACCCCAGGGTAGTGGAAGTCGTCATTTTAACTGAATTTATTTTTCTTCTCTACACTCATCATCAGAGTCAAGGATGGAATGCAATGCCACCTGCGATCTTGTAAGTTTACAGCTAATTATCATGGTACTGAAATTGATTCATCTATCATTGAAAAATCACAAAATAAATCACTAAGTCCAAAGAAAAATGAACAAAGTATCTAAACAAAAAGGGCACATGAACTTTGAATCAAAAAGAATTAGTTGAAATTTCTTGTAAATTAATTGCGGAATGAAGGCTTGGAGATTTTGACACTCACAAGGGATACTGAAGGCAAGAGAGGTAAAAGGAAATAATGAGTAACTTACTTAATGTGCCTTTGTGAATGGATGGCAAAAATGCAACTGGGTGTTTTCATTGAATATGACAAACAAGGAAAATTTGATTAATTTTTCATTTAGTTTTACCAACATTCTTACATTTTTCCATTTGGTGGGAGGATGGGAGTGCAAAAATTAACTGAAGATGGAACTGACTGGCTGAAGAGAAAAGAAATGACAAATATTCTTTCTTCTTAAAGAGACTTTTATATCACTAAGACATACACAAAACTATAATAATAATAATAATGGACTCTCCCGTCGGTTTTGACGTATGAGAATCTGACAGCTTAGGTGATTCAGTTATGAAGTTTTGTGCAATAATCTTAAGTGGCATTTAAGACCCGCTAGTGATTTACATAGGAGGCCACATATGGAGCAAGAATGAGGATTGTGAGATGAGATCACTGTTAGATTGGCTGATCTTTTAGTTCTTACTCTTGCTGATGATTCAGACAAGCAGATTGAAAACTGCTGAGTCCACTAAAACACGGTGATCTCCATTCTACCCACTCCAAGGCTAAGCACTCAAGGATGTTATATATACAGAGAACCGTATATTTACAGAGCAAGTAGAGTGCAAGAAGAAAGAAAAAGGATGAGTCTTACATATAATATGGAGATACTCCTGTTTCTGGAGAAGCCATATTTAGGACTTCAGATTCAAACAGGCTGGATTCATCTAATATGTCCCAGGTGAGGACATATTCCATGAAGGGGAAAAGGTGAGTCTTGGGTTTTCCCAAAAGAACTGCAAGCCAGAGTTTCTTTCTATATCTAGGAAAGATAAATTCCCAAAAGGAAATGACACCACATGCTTATAAGTTGCTGAGGAAGGCAGATTTAGAATCAGCTTGGGTCATTTGGCCGAGACTAAGGAAACAAATGCTTGGTTTGGCTGCTGTAAACAAACTGAATGACTGTCCACTCTCTTCTCTGGATGAAGTGACGTCACTAAGCGGCCATCACATGACTCGCAATATAGAGATAACTACCTTCTGTATCCGTACATATGCATTCTGTCTTATTGCAACAAAGTGTAAACAAGTAAAAGAAATCAGATGAAAGAAAAATGAATCAAAACGTAATAATAATGACAATACTTTGTCTAAGAGATTTACGTCTTATTGCTACAAGATGTAAACAAGCTACAGAAAATGAAAGACAAAATAAAAATTACTAATTGTGACAATGATTACTCATTTATCTGCAATAATTACTTTTAAGATTTTCCTGGTATTTTCTTCTGTTTGAGAAGTCAAAGGTTGACCATGAAAACGTTAAACCTCAGCTGATATATATTCTTCCTGAAATGTCTGCCCTCCTTGCACACTGGTGTATTTTTATTACCTGATATTTAAAAGCTTGTTAAAGCAGAATGACTGAACATAAACAAAATTTTATACTCTTTGCCCTTTTACAATCTGACATAAAGCCTTGAAGTTGTTTGTATTATGAAAGAAATAAAAAAAAAATATTCTCACTGCATTCCGTAAAACTCTGCTTAACAGACTGACTCACAAAACAAATGCTGTCTTGTGACATTTCCATTAATTAAGCTCTACCCATGTGCTACTGATGCATTCTGGGAATTTAGGAATTCTCCAATTTTAACTTCCATATCATGAGATGTTTTGATCAAGAGCTTTAAATTACAAGGGTTTTTGATTCATTCTAAATTCTACTTCAACTCTATAATTCTAACATCTCTGGTTATACTCTGAAATTTTATTTACTATTTATTTTACTTTTTTTCTCCCTTAATAGGAGTAGATAGGTTTGCCTATTGTCTGGTTCACACTCTACAGGAGGAGAGGTTTATCCCTTGATTCCTGATTAGGACTGGGTTTCTATTTCTTTCTTCTAAAGTCTTTTTATTCTGTATGTGTCTATATTTCTGAGATGAGGTATTATGTACATTATTTGCATTATTCGGACTATTGTCCTCATCTTTGTCGCCATATTTATTACAACGTTTCGGCCGTTGTATGCTCCGGCCTTCTTCAGGTGGTTCAAATGTCAAACCCTTTATTTCGCTCACTAGGGTAGATTGTTCTAGTTCCACGTGCCATGTTTAATGGATGTCAGTTATCAGTTATCTCCTTGTTAATTTCCCTCTGAATATTCTCCACTGCCTTAACCAGGTGTTGAACTCACATTCTTTGGGTCCTGTCACTGGATCTAACTAACGCCTTTATCCACTGTGCCATGTGCCATCCTTGAGGACATCTGTTTATGAATTTCTGAGTATTATAAACCTAATGTCTTCAGTAACCATTTTTTAACAGTTCTCATAATGCAATTTTTGTTGTTATTATCGCTTTTCTCTGGCACTTCTTATTACTGGTTCTTTTCATTCTCTTTCATTTCCAGTACTCTATTTACTTGCATCTTAGTGGCATTATCACCTGGCTTGGGGTGAATTGATAAACAAGATGATGGTGCTGAAAATATTTTATGTCTAATATTTTTAAGCCCTACCTAAAAAAAAAAAATGGTCAGGGCAAGAGCTTACTGGAATTAATCAAGGATTCTAGGAAGTTTTTGTCCCAGCCATTTTTTTTTTTAACAATGTTTACCTCGTATAAGGCCCGAGAGCCACTCGAGGCAGAGGGTTACAGAGTAAGAGGCACAGCTTATGAGGATATGTGAGGAAGATAACATTTAACCTTGCACTAGAACAGGTTAAGATTGTAGTGATTGGGGAAGCATCCTCTTAGGAGTCCATTCCACAAAGCAGTGGTTTGTGGAAAGAAGCTGCCCAAGTGTAACTTACATCTCCCCAAAGAAATACAAAGGAAATGAGGGTGGTTTGCTAGACTGTGCATAGCATATGTCTTAACTATGATGGTTAGAACTGTTGGAACTAAGGAGTGTACGTTCATCTGAACACTTGCCATGGAAATAGCAATAGTGAAGCAAGAGGCTTGCAGCATCTCATCTGTGAGAAAAGGGCCATATGATGGGAAATAATTTGTCATCCACATGGATGCAGAGATGCTTTTGGACTCTATCAAAAGTGAACATTGGGCAGCTGCACACATTTTCAGTGAGATTTTAAAAGCTTTTAGGCCTGAAAGTTTGGGCCTTTGATGATTATATTTTTAAGATATATATATAACTAGCTTAAAAGCTGCACTATTGGGTGGCATTTAAGCTAGCTCCTGCAGAAGGCTCTTGATTGGGCCTTCATCACAGGTAGGGAGGAGTTGATACAATAGGCAGCAGTAAACTACAGAAGAACTCAAAATTGATTGCTGCATTTAAATATTGCATTAATATCTAAGCTTACCTTTTAAAAATTCAATGATAATTCTTCTGCTGCCAATTAAAGACAATTTGATGTATGTAAGTTCTTGCCTACAAACAATTATTTTTTTTCATTTCGCTGGATTTCACAATTAATTTTGATTATTCCCAAAGTTATAAAAATTAAATGCAAAAAATCACATAAAAAAATCATGGAAAGTAATCGCAGTCATGAAAACTTGGAAATTCAAAATTTCAGGATTGCGAGTCCAGATCCGTCCCAGAATGTTTTTAATTTGCTCAGAGTCAGCCTGATTCCAAAATGGTACATGTTGACCTACGACCTCTAGGAGTAAAGTTGAAAAGGTGTGGCACGGTGACGTTCACATTTATTATATAGATGTCTTGTATTTTGGTATCTTTCTATTATATCTACTGGATATATTTATTTACTCTTCAATAGAGCTCAGACAAGAGAAGACTGAAAACCTATTAAGCTTTTCTTTTTCTTTTCTTTTTCAATTTCCTTCTTTGCAGAAACTATAATTCTTTTTCTTTTTGGCTGTTGTCTGATCTTAATATGTCAGTTTTTATTACAGTTATCAGGTTTTTAATAAAAAAAAATTGTTCTATATTGCAACACTTGTGTAGAATTAAATAACTCCTAATAAACAACCAACATGATTACCAGGACATTGGAGGAGCCTAAATATTTCATAAAGTTAAGATATTTCACCCATTCTGTAAGAATTCTTCATTCTCATTTTTCTCTTTTAATCAATTCAACCCAAAGAAGGTGATAATGCTGTCGGAGTTAGTTCCCTAATTGTTCACTAGGTGTTGCTCTCCCTACACTATAAATACTAGGTGACTTCTTGTCTCGTTCTCTTTTTTTTTTACTTTGCATTTCAGCAGACACATTTAAAAATGTGATCTCGCAAAAATCCGTGTTTTCGCCCACTTGTTGAAAAACGCCATAAAACACACATACACGTACATACAAACTTTCACCAATATACAAACTCTTTACATTCACAATCGAACACAAATGTTGATGCCTTTGTCATTTGTAAATTTGTTGTTTAATACATATATTTGTTTATATATATACATCGGCCTTGTTTGTTTTCTTTGCATCTTCAGTTGAACTCAACTTGAGTCTGCATTGTTCTTGTAGTTGGACCTTCTAGCAGGAATAAACAGTACGTGTTCCTAACCTAACAACTTGCAAACCCAACAGTCCTCTACAATGCCACTAAAATCAAAGGGCTACTGTGAGTGAAATAGAATGAAAAAAACTTTAAACAGAACCAGAAACCCAATTCTAAATGAGGAATCAAGGAATAAACCTCTACTCCTGAGGAGGAGTGTGAGCCAGTTGACAGATGAATTTATCGACTCATTGAGGAAATGAATAAATAAATAATAAATAAAATTTCAGCATTTAGGCAGAGACATTAGAAGTATAAGGTTGAAGTAGGCTTTAGAAGGAACCTGAAACTCACCCTTAAAGGAAAAGGGTTAAACTTCTAATCCTGTTCAAAAGACCGAGGAAGAGTGTATACAGAACAGTAGGTGAACATACACTTCTACTGATGCTCTAACCACTAAGCTTATACTTTACCTAAAAAGTCAAGAAATTTACCATTTAATATCCGGCATAGCAATATTAACCAGTGTCTTATTTCTACAATATATACAAAGAACAATTCAACAGATTGCAAAGAATTAATGTAACTGGCTTGTTTGTCGCAGCGGATGTTCTATAAGGCATTCTGGTATCAATGCTTTTGAAAATTGGTGACACAGTCACAAACAAGGTCCATTGTTTTCTCTTCACAATACCAGTTTATTTTAAATGCACTGTAAAAAAAGGAAAGTCAATTGAAGCAGAAAGCACAATAAGCCATTGTATTTGATTTGAAATTCCTCAGGTCAGCACCAACAAACAGCACTCTAAGTTGATCCACCATTTTCATGTTTTCAAGCAAGTGATGTTTAGTCCAGTAGGCTCATCTGAGATTTGTCGACCATGTTTATAGATAGAAAGAAAAATACATGCCATTTATCTGAACTAAGTGATATCAAACAGCACATTAACAAGTACCAGAATAAATATAACATTTTAGAGCTCTTCTAACAATACTAAAAGACTCCATCAATTGAATAGCAAAAAAGAACTAAGGTTATTGGAACAATTTACAACTGACAAAAGCAAATATAGATTAATAAAAAATAATTCGAGGACACTGAAGTGCGAAACTTAAATCTGAAGGCATATTGGGATGGCAAAAGGTGCCCTCCACAAGATAAGCAAAGTATTAAGAAACAGGAAAATTAAAAGAAATGACAAACTAAATAATCTCATCTTTCATTTTTCACTGAACAAGTCTTTGATCTTATTCTTTATAAATTAATTATCTATTGGTTTAATGGTAAATTTGTTTTTGCATTATATTTCTCATTTTTTTCAAATTTTATGTATAAAAATGATATAAAAGTATGTGAAAAATGCCAGTAATTAGACATATTCTCTAACACTCAGTAAAACCTTGTATCTTAGTGGCTTTATTGCCTTGCATGGAGTGAAATGATTAAAAAAAATACAAAAATAGAAAGAGTGTAAGACAATGCTGTCTTCTCAGTGGACTTATTCAACCTATACAGTGAGGTTGATTCTGTGAGAATTAGAAGTTCTACCAGGATTCATTATTAGTGGCCACAATCTTAACAATATAAGATATGCAATTGATACTGTATTGATAGCAGATGTTGACAGGAAACTTCAAAACTCTTACAAAAGGTAGTGAAAAAAAGTGAGAAGAAAGGACTAAACATCAATTGCAAGAAGACAGAATGGATGGATGAAAAAAAAAAGAAAGACTGTCCAACATGCAAATTACAAATTGAAGATACCGAAATCAAATAAATACAACAATTTAAATATCTGGGAAGTGTTTTAACAGAGGATGGAAGGTGTGACACTAAAATATGAAGGTGCATTGAGAGAGCAACAGATGCCTTCTAAAAGATAAGCAAAGTATTAAGAAAAAAGGAAAATTTCATTAGAAACAAAGAGGGCATAATATCAGTCTTCCTATATGGCAGTGAATGCAAGGTAATCTTCTCTTAGATGAAGAACAGACTTAAAGCAACATATATATGGTTATACAGAAGGATTTTGAGAATGACATGGACCAAACATGTGAGTAATGACAAAGTTCTAGAGACAATTAAAAAAAAAGGGAAACTTAAACTTAACATATCGGTGAGCCAGTTGAAATTTCTATGGAAAGAAGATTTGGAAAATTTGATACTCTCAGCACAGTTTGAAGGCAAGAGGGATAGAGAAAAAGAGCACATAACCTACCTAGCGAGCTTGATGGCAGAACAGGGGTTAAGAGAGATAACAAAGAAACAAAATTTATTAAAAGCTGCAAGAGACAGGAAATTGTGGAGAGACATGATCACCTATGTCATGAAGAGACATGTCATATCGAAGATGATTTTGATAACTAACAGTACCCCTTAATAAGTGAAATTTAGTTTTACATAAAAATCATGAAGCATATTTCAGAAATAACCAGTTGTGCACAGTTATTAGTTACAACCACTATAGAAAGGGACTGACACTCTTTGGTTTTAACACAATGGCTAATGGATGATTATTATTATTTATAGCTTGCATGAATGGATGGTGGAGTAAGGTTTAGGAGAGAAGGTGAAAAAAAAAACAGGAAGTTGTGGAAGGCCATGATCACCAACAGCCTGAAGAAATGGCACATAGAAGAAGTTTCCAACCCCATATTCTTCATTGTATATATATATATATATATATATATATATATATATATATATATATATATAAAAAAAAATCCTCATTATTGCATATCTGTCTATATTTCTGAGATGAAGCACTATAACTATTTACATTGTTCAGACCCAGTTGATCAAAGTTGGTGAAAGTAATCCAGTGACTTGACCCAAAAAGTTGTGAGTTCAATACCTGGCCATGACAGAAGTAAACAAAAATTTGGAGAGTTGAGTTACTAAAGCAAAATAACTGAAACTGAGATATCCAGAAAAGGCATTGCAAATGGAACTAAAAAAATCTACCTCAGTGGGCAAAATAAAGGGTTCAGATTGAAATTCCTGTGTATATCAAGAAGGCTGGAGCATACAATTGCAAAAATGTCATGAATGTGACAGAGATGAGGATAACAGTTCAAACAATGTAAATATGCATCATTGCATGTTGCTTTTTTGACTTGCTGTGTTTGGATTTCAAAAGATGCTTTTTAAAAATGGACTTCTTAAAACAGTTTTCTTTTCTTCACTTTATTTTACTTTATTTTTTTCCCACGCAGAAGAGCCAGAAGATGACTCCAAGCTTTCTACTCACATGAGTAGAAAGCTTGGACATGGCCTTGATTGAGAATATTTTTGTACATGTTTGTGGAAGGTTATTCATTGTTTGGAAATGATTATTGATAAATTGAATAGATCAGGGGTGGCCAAACTGCGACTTATGAGTCACATGTGGCTCTTTGACCTTTAATAATGTGGCATGTGGAAATATGTTGACTGAGCTCCTTTTTTCATCACAGTTAATATAAAAGGCAAATAAGAAAAATTTCAAGCTTTATAATTGTTCACTGGGTATGAATTGAGACCCCATTGGATTAAAACATTAGCTTAATATTCATGGTTAGTAAAAATATTTAAGAATTTAAATCCTAATTTCAATGCTAGATTTTAGGGAAGGAGTGGTGGAAGGCAGAAGGATTAAAGAAATTTCTGGTCAGCATGGGTCACAGAGTAATGTCAAGGGTCATGAGTAAGGGGACTTAGGAGACAGCAATCACATCATTTATATTAATGCAATGTAACACAAGACGTTGAACTGTGCAGACCTCGTTGGTACATTTCAGATACAAGTTCTGTTTAAAAGTATCTGGGAAAATTTTGTGAAGGAAGATGACTTCCTCAAATTTTAAGAAACAAAAATATGAAAATTTTAATCCAGAGTAGGGGGTAGATTTTGCATTCACCATTAAAGGAGGTAAACCTTTTTGTCTTATCTGCCATATGACCCATATGTAAATTTTGTTCATGTCTTGCGTCTCTCAAACATCTGAACTTTATTGTATGTGGCTCTTAAATTAAGCAAGTTTGGCCACACCTCGAATAGATATAGAATATCCTTTTTTCTAGAACTTAAAAAATACTTCTTGTTTTGTGATATCCTGTAGCTTGTAATACCACAGAAAAATACATTTTTCTGAAATTTAAACCTTTATGAATTTGATTTTAGCTAAAATCACTCTGCTTCTATAATGATATTTTGAATAATCTATTCTCAAATTTTCTATATTGACTGCTACTGAAATGAAATATGATCATTTCAAGACAATAGGAACCAACTAAAGATATATTGTTATTAATTTTTATCTTATACATCATCAATATCTGATATGTGATAGGATGAGAGGAGGGCAAAGCAAGGCTGATTAATATATACACAGTTCGGGCCAGCTGACATGGACCCATGGTGAACATTTCTACATTCCCCTTTCTCAGCCAACTCTGATCAGCACTAAGGTGGAACCTGGATAAAATATCAGCAACTATAAAAAGTATAGAGAATAGCAGGAGGAATCATGAGACATTTGAAGCAGCAAGCGGAAAAAAGGAACACACATGGTAGATGACAATATGCAATGCCCTGGACGATGGATGAAGTAGAGTAAAAATTAAACCTCCCAGCCAACTTAACAAAAGGCCCTCATCATGACAACATGTCTTGGCAAAAAACAATTGTAAAGAATATGGGAAATTTAAGACCACTCATTTGGTCTCAAAAAGAAAAAGAGAAAATACATGACAAATTGTTTACGCTTCACAAAATCATGTGCATATACACATATATTGGTACAGAATGAGAGATTGCTAAATATTGATACATTTAGCAGTTAATGCGTCAGTTACAGAGAGAGTAATATTTAAAAAAGAAGGGAGGAATATGAGCAAGGTTAGAAATGTGTTTATAAGTTTATGTCTTATCTCTTATTTACACTGGTTTGCCATGAATCTTGCTTGTAGAGATGGTGTTCTTGCTTGAGTTCAGCTTTGTAAATTCTGGTTGTTCGGAAACTATGTCTTTCTCAGTCTGCCCACTTCGTAAAGGGTTTGAGGACTCTTTTCAGAAGCTATGGTCACCGTCTAAGTCTGCTCGCTTCGTAAATGGTTAGAGGACTCTATTCGGAAGCAATGGTCTTTATGCATGCCCACATCGTAAATGGTTGAAGAATGTCCTGTGTTTGGAAGCTATGGTCATCATCTAAGTATGCACGCTTTGTAAATGGTGGGGGACGTCCTTTCTGTTTAGAAGTTACATCTTGTCTCCCCCACGAACCCTATCCAGTCTCAATCTCCCCTGCTGGTGTCAAATCACTAAGGGTCGATAACCTATATTTTCTATAAGAATTGACCTAATGGAGATTTGAACCACGTGTTTGTGTGGTTTATGCAATAACACACCAAAGGGCACTTGGTGGAAATACGAGCAAAAAAAATCGAGGAGAGAGACAGACAGAGAAAATGATTTCAAAATGAGAGGAGAATATAAAAGTGAATAAAAACAAAATTGAAAAGAACAGAAGAGATATAAAAAAAAATAAGGAAGAGATTCCAATAATAATAATAATATGAAGAATCAAGATAAGTATTGTTTGCTTATACTCATCCTTCTTGAAAAACACTCCATAACCTCACCAAAATTTACATACACCATTCCACAAAGAAAAGAGAGGAACTTTTGTGGCATCAAACTCTACCGATCCTTGATTACTGTATATATTTTCATAGTAATATATATATATATATATATATATTTTCATAGTAATTCTTTTGTCCTCTTGTTGTTTTCTCAGTGAACTCACTTACTGTTATATAAAATTTTATTTGAATATATTTTATTGTTATCTCTTATTTATATAGACACAAATATTTAAGTAAATACTCTGTTTATAATAAATAATATTAACAAGATTTACCGGCCTGAATGTCCAAGAAATTTTCATAGAAAATATGTGTCCTCCGACAGGAATCAAGCCTGTATCCTACACAGAACCATCATATAGCCTGATGTGCTATAACAGTTTAACTACGAAGGAACATCTGGTTAGCAAGGTTGATTTTACTGCTTTTAAACTACAAATTTCCCATGATTTCCCTCAGATGTCTATATCTGCTCGAAGTGTATCTTAATGTAAACAAATGACGTCAAACACTATGAGATGGACTAAGTCCAACAATTAAATGTTGTTAATACTGTTTATTATAAACAGAGCATTTACTTAAATATTTTTGCATATATAAATAATGTATAACAATAAAAAATGTATTAAAATAAAATTTTATATAAATTTCCCCAGTGTTTATCTTGTTGCTTGCGCCATTATTTAATGAGTTTTAACCCATCAGACAGACCCATTGTCTTATGTTTTCTCTTCTTTTTATATATAAATATTGTTAATGTGTGCTGAAATTCAGGACGTACCCAACTGCCTCAATATTTGGTGAGAAAATCTTTCTCCCTAGGCTGGAAGACACCGTGGCCAAATGACAATATGTCATTAATGGCACACCATACATTCCAAACGAAAATACCTGACTCTCTTCCGTCATGTTCTGCAATTTATGCCCACTGTGTATAGAAGACTAAACAAGACAGCTGACAGCAATCTCAAAAGAAGATTTTTCGGATTCATTCAAAGAGAGCAAGACTTGGGTAAATATGTGACATTCCAAGGAGAGTAGTTTGATAAGAACTAAGTCGCCATTACCCTAGATAGGCTGTTTTTCATTAGTATTAAATGGATAGAAACTTTCTGAACAGACATCTTAAAACGGCCCTTTTCTGCCAGTAACTGCCACCATGCCTTAATTCTTGACCACTGACAATCCCTTTCTTCCTCATTTTCAAGGCACAATTTTTAAAATATATTTTAGATCAAAACTCTATATTTAATCTCTGGTTACTTTTCTCTACTGCCAAGAATATTTAGCTTTTTTTACACAAAAGCGAAACAAGCAAATAAGTGGTGGAGTAAAGGTTAAGTGAGTGGGCAGTGATAAGAAAAGATGAAGTCATCTCTGTTTAGACTGCATTCAAATACAGATGTTATAAAAACGATTATTGTTTTTTTCTTCCTAGTGCCAAAATTTCAATATTTAACTCATAAGTGTGGTCAAAAGTTTGAATCTCTTTCCTTAATCAGTTCTGCTCATTATATCCTAGATTGTAAAAATACATATTAAAATAATCTGCATTGAAATTTTTCTAGTAAATTCATTTACAGTGTATTTGTACATTAAAATTTCTCTGGCAAAATCATTTCCAGTGCATTCGTACATTAAAATTTCTCTGGCAAAATCATTTCCAGTGCATTCGTACATTAAAATCTCTCTAGCAAAATCATTTCCAGTGCATTCGTACATTAAAATTTCTCTGGCAAAATCATTTCCAGTGCATTCGTACATTAAAATCTCTCTAGCAAAATCATTTCCAGTGCATTCGTACATTAAAATTTCTCTAGTAAAATCATTTCCAGTGCATTCGTACATTAAAATTTCTCTGGCAAAATCATTTCCAGTGCATTCGTACATTAAAATTTCTCTGGCAAAATCATTTCCAGTGCATTCGTACATTAAAATTTCTCTAGCAAAATCATTTCCAGTGTATTCGTACATTAAAACTTCTCTAGTAAAATCATTTCCAGTGCATTCGTACATTAAAATTTCTCTGGCAAAATCATTTCCAATGCATTCGTACATTAAAATCTCTCTAGCATAATCATTTCCAGTGCATTCGTACATTAAAATTTCTCTGGCAAAATCATTTCCAGTGCATTCGTACATTAAAATTTCTCTAGTAAAATCATTTTCAGCAAATTTTTCTAATAAAATTATTTCCAATGCATCCCTACAGTAAATTTGTTTACAATATATTCCTGTGTAGCAGAATCATTTCCAATTCATTTATGTAATATAGTCCTTTCCAATGCATTCATCTAGTAAAATTGTTTACAATGTATTTGTATAGTTAATCATTTATTGTGCATTTATATAGTAAAATTATTTCCAATGCATTACTAAAGGAATGCACTGTAACACTTGGTAAACAATGTTGATTTTTTTTTTGTTCAATATCATTTTTACACCAACTATGAACACCTACGTCATCAGCATAGCCCTCCACCTCATCGTCACCGGAGGGAAGAGAAGAGTACTGTTTTCTATTAGTAGATTCTTTTGGATTATAGTAGAGAATCATTACACGTTCTAGACCCATTTCTCTATATGTGTTTGTATATGCACTTATGGTAATATTAACCATTTCTTTATAAGGAAATATTCAGTATTTATTGACCAAGCAGCCAGTACTAATGTTGGTTGAAATTTCTAAAATCTTTCTCTTAAAACAATTTTTCAAGAAAATGGGTTTCTCAAGTCCAGTAGCTGTTATCACTCGTTCCTGTACTGATGGGGGTTGCCTTCCTAACTTTTTATTTGAAGTACTGTGGAATGTCAACATCTTGATTATATCATTGTTTTCTCTTCAAGTTACATGTGCAAACCATTTTAGTTGTTACTGCTGTTGGTAGTCCTCGTGTGATGTCGTTTCTGTTATTTGGTGCAGATTTTGTTTGTGAATCTGTGAGGTCAGTCCACAGTATCCAAAGAAGGATGACCCTCAGGATTTACTCACTTAAAGCCTATTTTCACCATCAAAGGAGGGATTAAACAGATTAGGCATTCATTTCATCTTTCTCATACTTCTGATGTCTGAAATGATAAAGGCTAAAAATAAATTCCAGGAAAATATTTTTTTCCAAACAAGAATAAAGAATTATATTTTAGAGCAGGTAATTTTTTTTTTCAGTTTTAGTGGAGTGGGTTGGTATTTCGTTTTTTGTCCAGTATCAGAAGATGGTAATGTCATTGGACCACAATAAATAACACAAAAACTTGGTTGGGAAAAATTAAGGGTCAATTTTTTTTTATTGATGCACGTGTGTGTACCAAACTTGATGGTAAGGGAGTGGTTGAACTCAAGTCAACATGACATTGAGAGAGGGTGACTGAATCTCATTTCCTTAGGAATGCTGTAAAAACACATCCAAATCCAATGATTTGAAAGTATCAAGCTTAAATGATGTCCTTTCCAGAAATGTAGTCGCAAACTTTGCCTGTGACCTGAAACCCTTTTTTTTTAAGTGGGGGGGTTCTATTTGCATTATGGGAAAATTAAATTATTTTTTTTTTTAATTATTATGTTTATTATTTTTTTTTATCTATTATTTAATTTTCATTCTCCCACAATACCAAATACAATTTCTAGGAATGTGTTTCCTGAAATGTAGAGATACAAAAATTAAGTAATACATCCCTACAGTTATAGGATGACCACAGTTGAGATTATAGAGTCATTGGCAATTCTATGATCATGTTGATGGCTCCATAGTATGTGCGAGGCCAGACCTACATATATTTTAGAATTTAGTTATCTTCTTCCTAGACTGGTTGCCAACCATGGCTAGAGAAACCAGACTGCTCTGCTATTTAACCCATAGCTGGGAAGAGAAGAAGTGGATTCATACCTTTCACTCGGGTATTTGTGCAAAAGTGAATGCAACAAATTAAGCTGGAATTCAAATTCTTATTCCAAGCTATTAACCATTTCACCCACTGAACATCCAATGTAGAGATACTAAAGGTATTATCTACATTTCTATATAAAGTATCATTTTCTGACCCTGCACAGGTGTGACATTAAAACCAGTGAAACTCCGTCCCTGAGCAGCCAACAGACATCCCTTTCCTTATCTCTCATGGTGAGAGATACTGGCTCCACATGCAGCTATCTCTAATGAAACACTGAGATATTCAAGTAGGCATCATTTCTTTTTGTTTATTATTTCCAGTGAGTGATGATATCCCCAGCAACATTGACAACTTAGTTTCTAATACTTTCTTCTTTGGTTCCATCTCATATATGTATATAAATGTCATATTGTAAATTTAGCATGGAATCATCTTGTCTTTTTGTACTATTCTATTTCAGTATTAATTCAGCCAACTATGTCTGCTAATACTGGCTAAGAATGGCTGGACAAATTACTCCTTTGCCTTCCTCAATCCTTACAGAAATATTTGTGCGTAAATGAAATGATTTGTTGAGAAGGTATAACAGATAAAAGATTTTGTAAACAATGGCTTTGTACTGATGTTGGCAAAAACACTCAGAAAATCAACCTGAACTTTTTCTTGGCACAAAGAAGACATTTATTCTCTTATTGATAATTAAATCTGATGGTGCTGAATACTAATTGATTATGAACTAACAGATTTGGCAGGTACCTTTTGTGAATAGATATCAGCTCACCTGGATGTGCCATAACAGTTACTGGTACAGAAAATGGAATGAACAGGATGAGTTCAGGTTTTGACAGGCTGTTACATATCTATCTCTTCTCTCTCTCTCTCTCTCCCCACAACTATGGATTAAATAGAAGCATAGACTTTGCTCTCTAAGCCTTGATAAAGACCACCACTCTGAGAGAAGGACAACTCTGAATTCAAATCTGTGTAGAAGACAATGGTAAACCATTTCTATACCTTCCCAAAAATAGTCATTGTAATTCATAATTTACATATATTAAAGAAAATATTTTTGTAAAGAGCCTTGCTTTTTTTTACATCATGGATGGGCGTTTTTAGCAATATACAATAATGGTCATTAAGATGATCTGGGAGTGGAGGAAGGACCTTTTTAACTCAAGGCATTTGTAAATGACATTCTTTTCGTCAGTCAGTCTCAACTAAAATATTTTGGTCTGGGGCAAGTAGGGTTTGTGAGCTGTGATTTATGACTTTTCCGAAGCAAGACTGCAGGAAAAAGGAACCACTTGGCCAGAAATTGCTGGCCACTCTGGTCAGTGCAATGAGGAATTTACTCTATCCGACATCTTTGACTTTGCCCATTTTTGAAAGTCTAGCATCATCTGTCCCATCACAATGTTGCAGCAGATAAATAAATAAAAATGATTTCTTCAATTGTTTTTCATCATCTGGGATTTTCTTCAGCAACAGTGTCACTTAACAATGATGCTTTTTCTGCATCCAGCCAGAGGGATTGTGATGAATACAAAATAAAAAATAACCCTCTTTTCTCCACTGTTTCCAAATTTACAAGCCTATATGAAAATTTATTTTGGCCAATAGAAAAAAGGATTGGATCTAGGCTGAAGAAAAGACCAAGGCAAAGTTTAACAAGCCTATGTGAAAATATATTTTGACCAATGTAAAAGGGAGCAGCTTACAAACTGAGAAAAAAGTAACAAGCCAATGTGAAATCACTTTTTGATATAAATAGGTAGAGAAAGTTGAATCAAAGGAGAGAGAGAGAAAAAGCAGAAAGAAGCAGGAGGCAGAAATCCAGAGTTTCATGCGTCTGAATAACGCCACTGTCAAATTACACTCTGACACATTATCAGCCTCTAATGAGAGCAGGGCAGTTTTAAAGAACTCTATTCGACTTCAAAGCTAAGTACCTTAAAATATACCTTTTCATTCATGTTGAATACAACCATATAACTTTTATGTGAAAAACGAACTCTCTCAATTTGTTTTAAACATTTTGGAATATTACTTTGTATTCAATGATTTAATGTGGACATTTTCTCTTCTTGATAATTTATCGAAACTATGAACTTTAAATCTTTAGTCCCTTTTCTTGAAACAAGTTACTGACTAATTCAAATGTGTAAATTTGTAAATAAATTCCTAACCTTGTTTCGTTAAATATAACCTTTGCATTTCCTCGTCATTATCACTCAATACTTCAGAATTACCTAAGAAACAACATCTAAAATCTAACTCAGTGTTGGTCTAACACTACACTTTTTAAAAAAATCAGTCCACCTAACTGCAAAACATTTTCTCAAACATTGAGCTTACAAGCATTTTAGATTCAACCAACTTTGAGTTAACTCAAGTAAACGGAGTTTGGTACATATCAAGGTATTCTTCACTTTTTACATTATTCGGACTATTGTCCTCATCTTTGTCGCCATATTTATTACAACATTTCGGCCATTGTACGCTCTGACCTTCTTCAGGTGGAATGTTGAACTGAACCCTTTATTTCGCTCACTGGGGTAGACTGTTCTAGTTCCACATGCCATGTCTAATGGATGCCAGTTATCAATCTCCTGTTAATTCCTCTCTCCAAGTTCTCCACTGCCTTAACCAGGTATTGAACTCACACTCTGGGTTCTGTCACTTGATCTAACTAATGCCTTTATCCACTGTGCCATGTGTCTTCAAGGCAGAAGCATACAATGGATGAAACTTTGTAATAAATATGGCAACAAAAAGATGACGATAATAGTCCGAATAATGTAAATAGTGTACATAATACCCCATCTCAGAAATATAGACAGAAACCAAAATATTCTTGATAGACTTTTGTCTGTTGGAGGACACTATAAATAATGTGCCAATTGTGCATTAGTCATTGCACTAAAAAAAAAGGGGGGTCAGTGCCTTTCTATAGTAGCACTGGATTACTTCAATCAACGCTTTCGTCCAATGATTCAAAAAAATGTAAATATTGACATCATCTCAGAAATATAGACAGATATACAATGATGTGGATTGTTTTTTTTTATATATACACTAATGAATATGGATTTGAAAACTTCTTCTCTGTGCCATCTCTTTGGGCTAAAGTGTCATGGCTCTCCACAACTTCCTATTCTTTTTAGCTTTCAATAAATTTTATCTTTTTGCTTTCTCTCCTAAACCTTGCTCCACCATGCAAGCTACAAATAATGTGCCAATCATTCATTATCCATTGTTCTAAAACCAAAGAGTGTCAGTCCCTTTCTATGGTGGCTGTAACTGAGAACTGTGCAAAACAAGTTATTTCAGAAATATGCTTCATTATTTTATTAAAAAAAAAATTGTATTTTGCTTATGAAGGAGTACTATTATTTACCAAAATCATTTTCTTCTGTGCGCCATGTGCCTTCAAGGGATTGGCATTCATGACTCTCCACCATTTCCTGTCTCTTGTAGCTCTTAATAAATTTTATCTCTTTGTTATTTCTCCTAAACCCTGTTCTGCCATCAAGCTCACCAGGTAGGTTATGTGCTCTTTTCTCTATCCCTCTTGCCTTCAAACTGTGCTGAGAGTATCAAATTTTCTAAATCCTCTTTCCCTAGAAATTTCGACTGACTCTTTGTTAGTTTAAGTTTCCCTTTTGTTTTTATCGTCTCTAGAACTTTGTCATTACTCACATGTTTGGTCCATGCCATTCTCAACATCCTTCTGTATAACCATATATCTGTTGCTTTAAGTCTGTTCTTCATCTAAGAGGAGATTGCCTTGCATTCACTGCCATATAGGAAGACTGATATTATGCCCACTTTGTTTCTAATGAAATTTTCCTTTTTTCTTAATACTTTGCTTATCTTTTAGAAGGCATCTGTTGCTCTCTCAATGCACCTTCGTATTTTAGTTTCACACCTTCCATCCTCTGTTAAAACACTTCCCAGATATTTAAATTGTTGTATTTATTTGATTTTGGTATCTCCACTTTGTAATTTGCATGTTGGACGGTCTTTTTT